>JABLUY010000441.1:0-11951 GCA_013306675.1 Thraustochytrium sp. TN22 | reverse complement strand
CGGGCTGCTGAGCAGCAAGTATCGAGCGCAAGTGTCGCGCTCGTGGTCTGCTTTTTGTGGGCGGAGACCTCGCTACACGGGGATGAGTGCGTCGAGCTGCTGCACCACCTTCTCATGAGCGAAGCACTTTCGCGCTCCAGCGACCTCATCCTCAGCTTTCGGCGAACGAGCCTTGGCTTGGCCTTCGTTGTGTCAGGTTTCTGGCGCCAGCAAAAGTTGAGAATCGCAATCTTGAGCCCGGCGTTCTGAAGCCGCGGCTCGCCCTCGGCGCCGGCGAAGTGCTTCAGTGCGCCATTGCCGTCGCCAACGACCACCTCGCTCTCGCGCGAACCCAGCCACCCCACGTCGAACACTGGCTGCGCGCCTCCGCTGCGACCATCGCCGCCTTACAGTAGTTGGGGGATCGTGCGCACGCGAGATTAGCAACAAGCCGCACCGGGATGAAAACTAGCTAGCTTGAGAACTCTGATTGAAGCACGGAGCCCCGAGGCGCCTCAAGTGATTTTGTGTCTAGAAACACACCGACCTGGTCCTCGTCGGTCTCGAGCTGGCCTTGCCGGCGCAAACCATCGATCGCCTAGTGGAGTTTGCTCTGCTCTTCCGCGACGTCCAGCTGCATCTCGGCTTCCAGGTCGGCGCCCTCAGCCTCCGGACTGGGGTCGCTCCGATTCGCCCATGCGACCCCGATGTCCGGACTGCGCAGGATCACGACGCTCCTCAAGCGGTCCTCCGCGTCTTTTAGCGCCTGCCTTGCCTTGTTTGCAGGCATGATCGCGAGGACGCGGGCCGCGATGCCCCTGGGTCGCTTGAAGAGCGGTCGCAGAATCTCTCCGACCTCAAATTGAAGTCAGGCTCGACGGGATGACCCCCTGTTTTGCGTGCAATACGCTGGCTGCAACTCAAGTAACTCGTAGACGGCGAATGTAGATGAATAAAAAAAGCCCCGCGCCTCAGCTCGCCCACGTGGGCGAACCGAGGACGCGGGGAGAGAGTGATATGGGGAGCGAACGCTGCTGCTCGTCGCTCCTGTACTGCCACCGCGTGCGATTCCTTCCCCCGTGTAGCCGGGGTTGGAGATCTGCTTGGTGGGCATGCTCGCTGCCGCGAGGCTTCCGTGCTAGTCAAGGGATCGGCCGATGTGTCCGACCGATGTGCCCTCCCGTGTCGATCCTGAGCGGACGTAGAGGCACGCAGAGTGCCCTCATAGTGTTCTCATAGTGTTCTCGTGGTGTTCTCAGAGCAGGCTGCCGGCTGGCTTCATCTCGACGTCGGTGTCTCTGTTTGTGCTGATGTCGGCCGGCTTGTGCCATCCGTCCAACACCCTGGAACGACCCTGGAACCGCGCTGCATGTTCGTAGCTGCCGATCCATGAGCACGCGGACGGCCTGGGCCTGACCCGGCACCTCTGGCCGGCTTTTCGTCTCGGACCGTCTGCCAGTGGCGGCCGCTAGCCCAGCCCAATACTTCAAGTTGTGCACGATAGTCGGATGGCGCTCACGTGCCTGCCTCGATGCGATCTTAGGGGCACGGCCGGCGCGATGATCTCCAGCTCGACAACGCGCCTCGACAACGCGACACGAACGCTACCATCGTGTCGCGCAGCAGCTGCTCAGGCTGGCCCAGTGATTCGCTGGGTGTTCAAACAATGGAAGCGACTCGGATCTTTCGGGGCCCGGGAACTGGGCGTGAAAGACATGACGGTCTGGCTACTTGACACAATCTCTCCAGACTCTCCAGACTCTCCGGCTTCATGATGACGTGGCTTTGTGCGAGCCGCAAGAGGTGATCCCTCGCAGTGCGTAGTACTGCGTACTGGCCAAACTGTAAAGGAGTCGTTTCCTCGAGGCTCCTCCAGAGCCAGCCCGGACCAGCTTTTGGCAGAGTGGAGAACGTGCAAGCGGAGAACGCAGCGCAACGCAGCTGGAGTGGGCCCGCGGGGGGGGGGGGGGACGCGCGTGCGATAGTCTGCAGCGGCAGGCAGCAAGCCTTGCGCTAGCAAATCTCCTTCGCCCTTCGCGACGCACAGCGTCTCGCGACAAAAGCACCTCAGGCTATCTTACGCAACTTGAAGCGCTCGGGCTCGCGACTGCTGCAGCCGCACGCACGGTCTCCTGGCGGGAGGCTAGCTAGCTAGCACGAGTCGGACTCGGAATCTGTTGCCATCGGAAACGTGGCAACGGCGCCTACGGCGAGGGCGGGGGAGCTTAAGGATAGCCTTCCCATGGCCGTCTCATCGGAGAGCGGCGAGGCGAGCGAGTACAAGACGGGATCCATGGAGAGACTGTGCCTGGTGCTGAACGTCCTTGTGGTGGGCGCAGGCTTCACGGCGTTGCACTTCAACCGGAACGACCTTGGAGCGCCGTTCTCTCAGGTCTTCTGGCAGCAAAACCTCGGCGCACCGCAAAACTCCTTCATCGTCTTCTGGGTGACTCTTTTCCTGTACTACGTGGAGTCGCTGGTGATGCCCATGTGCAAGTCGGCAAGCATGCTGCGGTTCTTGGTGAACCTAATCAAGACGAACGAGCAGGGGGAAGTTGGGTTTTTGGCGCAGCTCCGAAACACGCAGGCTCGTATGTTGCTGCACATCCTCTGCTACCATTGGGAGTTGAGATACAGAACTGTCTACGACAATAACGGCGGCACGCGCACGGAGTCCTACCAAGTATGTGTGAAAACGTTTGAAACGAGTGAGTACGTGCAGTTCGCCGCGTGGCGCGACAGCAGCGGTGCCCCTCCTCAGCTCGCGGACCTGGACGGAACGAAGCGCATCGGCATCCGTGTGCGTCTCCAAAACCAGATTACTTTTGCCGACGATGAGACGTTTCGATACGCTCGTGAACAGAGGCAGCGCTTCGTCAGGCAGTATGGGCAACTGGACGCTCTCTATGACTTTAACGTGCTTGTACAGCGCCCTGGCTTTTCTCGAAGCAAGTTCATCCTTGACAAGGACGGCGCCCCGTGGTACTTTAGCGTGAAGGGCTACCTGCTGAGCTCGCTCCTGCTGCTCTCGTGGCCCTTTCGCATGCTGGTGCTGTCGCAGGTGCTGGACACCGAGTATGTCGTGAATACCGAGGTGTCGATCGACCCCAACGCTTTTCCGCCGCCGCCCGTCGCCACGCCTGCACGTATGACGGCGATCGTGTAGGCGGAGGGCGGCAACTGCATGAAATGCGAGCGGTGGTCGACAAGGAGGCGAGGCGCGGCGAAGCGAGACATGGGTTTCAGTGTGGCACCGACAAGTGGGAGGTGGCTCTGTTCAGACTTAACTTACAGAAAGTTTTGGCTGCCAGTGATTGATGGCATGAGAGACGTTGAAAAAATTTGCAAAAGCCAGGCTACAAGAACAACATCTTCACTGATCAGTTGGCCGCGGCGGCCTGGGCTTTCATCGCGGCCGCGGCGGCGTGGTTGGTGCGCAGGTTGCCGGTGCCAAAGACCTCGTAATGGATGCGCTCGGCACCCTGTTCAGCGAGCGCGGTGTTGAAGTCCTCCATGAAGGAGTTGGGCCCGCAGAGGAAGAAGTCGGCGTCCTTGCCGGTGGCGGCGACGAGCTCAGCTGCGAGGGCCGAGACGTCGGCCTTTTCGTCGCCGGTGTAGACGGTCTTGAAGAAGGGCAGGTTGGCCTTGGCGAACTCCTCGCAAAAGGCGTCGCGATCCTTCCTGCGGTCAACGTGGAGCGCACCGGCGATCCGCGCGGCGGGCAGCGAGCGCAGAAAGGAGAGCATCGGCGTCGCGCCGATACCGCCCGAGACGAGAACCGCCGGGCGGTCGCCGGCCGTGGGCACGAAAACGCCCATGGGCGCGCCAAGCAGCACCTTATCGCCGACCTGGGTCTTGGTGTGCATGTAGGTGGACATCTCGCCGCCAGGCACGAGGCGCGTGGTGATCTCGAGACGGTCAGAGCCCGGCGCGCACGTGAGCGTGTAGTGGCGCGGCGCGCTGACCTCCGGCACGCGCACCGTGCCGTACTGGCCGGCAGTGAAATCGAAGCCGCCCGTGTAGCCGTCCGTGGGCTTGAACTGAAAGCGCACGGTGTCCTCGGCGACCTGGTCCTTGGCGACGACCTCGAACTCGCGCTCGTAGCGCCAGCCGCCCTCGCGCGTCTCGGCCTGCTTGTAGAGCTTCTCCTCCTCGTCGATACAGATCTGTGCGAGCGCCAGCACCGCGTCGCTCCACGCCTGGCCGATCTCCGGCGTGACGGCGTCGCCCAGCACCTCGCCGATGGCGGCCATGAGGTTCTTGTGCACGATAGCGTAGTGCTCCGGCTTGACGCTGAGCGCCACGTGCCGCGACGCGATCTTGGCCACGGCCGGCGCAATGGCTTCCAGGTCCTCAATGTGCGACGCGAAGGCCACCACCGCGTCTGCCAGCGCCCGCGGCTGCCGGCCCTCCTTCTGGTGGCCCTTGTTGAAGAACGTCAGCACCTCCGGGTTGTTCTTGAACATCAACGGGTAGAACGTCGACGTGATCTGCACCGCGTGCTCCGCCACCACGGGCGCCGTCTTCTTCACCACATCGATCGTCGCGCGCGAGAGCATCCTGTCACCGGCTGCTGCCGCAGGCCCGCTTGCCGCTTGCTCGCCACCGAGTCGCAGTCGCCGAGAGCACCGGGCCACGAGTCCGAATTCCTGTTTGCAGGCCGCCTGCGCCGGTGGCCTCCTCACACCGGCCGCAGCCACCGACCTGCCGGCTGACGCGCGTCCCGGACAGTTGTGCTGCTGTGCTCACTGTCTGACAGCGGCACAAGCAATCCGTCCCTCCCCTTGCGTCGCGTTGCGCTGCGCCTTCGCCAGCGAGCTGCAACGCCTTCCTGCCTGCACCTGCGCCACGGGTGGAAGCGTCCCTTCGCCGTTGCAGTGCTCACCCGCCGTGCCGGCCAGCTCGGCGTCTGCGTCTGCGCCGCCGTTTCCCCTCCGCGCCGAGGCGTGGCTTTGGCGCGGCGCCTTGCGCCTCGAGCGCCGGCGCTGTACCCGGGACCTGGTACAGCTCCGAGTACAGAGCTTGTCCTGGGCGCGCCCGGACTCGGAGCCGGTGGCGGCGAGCGGCGACTCGAACCCGTGCTCCTCGGGGTCCAGGGACTGTTGTGTAGGACGTCGGCGCACGTCGACAGCGGGGCCCGGACGCTTCCCCGGCCGCACCGGACCCGGCTGGTGCAGGCGGGGGCCACAGGGATGGCGCCGGGTCTGGTGCGGGCGCACGCCGCCACGGCGCAATCTGCGGTGGCGCGGTGCATTGCCCTGGTCGACGGACTGCACGTTGCGAGAACGCGCAGAGGCAGCGCCGCGCGAGCCGCGTGAAAGCGAGACCTAAGCTTAGTAGTAATGCCGGTGGCTCGCGGTGGGTGCGGCCAGCAAGAAGGGCTGTACAAAGCAATACGCCGGGGCTATCAGGTACCACCTGGCAGCATACGTCACGACGGAAGGGATGGGGCTTGGAACATGCAAATAAGATCTCTGAGTCGGTGTCACGGTGAGCGATTTGCTGAGCGATTTGCTACAAGTTTGCCAGCCAGCCACCATGGCCAGCGGTACGTAGAGCAGCCTGAGTTCTCAGGCGCTCTCATCAGCAGCCAGGCGCTCTCGGCACTCTCAGGCACTCTCTCTCGAGCACGCTCTCTCATTGTCAGGCAGGCTCAGCTGTCGGATTGCTCGGACTGCTCGGAGAGCATGGTGATGCGGCCATCGACGACGGGCTCGACGTAAAGCGCGCCGGTCTTCTTCTTCTTGGCCGAGGCCTGCAGCTTGTGGACGGCCTTCATGAAGGTATGGCCGTAGCGGCGGGAGACCTCGTTGAAACCATTGAGCACGGAGATGGCGGTGAAGTGGTTGCGCATGAGCGAGGGCAGCACGGGGCAGCACTCGTCGTCTTGCAGCACGGCGCAGCCCTGGAAGGCCTCGTAGCCGTCCTTGCCGTTGGCCAGGTAGAGCTTGGTGCATACGGAGTAGTTCCTGGCCGGGTCGAGCGGCAGCCCGCCGACAAGGACCTCGGAAACGCGTTGCATGGGTGGCTTGGCCGGGTCGACGCAAAAGCGCACGCCGGAGACGCACGGGAAGCGGCCCTCCGTGGCCGGCAGCTTGGAGACGCCGTTCTCAAGCGCCTGCAGCAGGCGGTCGCCCGGGACCTCGAGCACGACGAGCGGGTCCACCATGGGCAGCAGGCCGCGCAGGTCCCCGAGCGTGATGTTGCCGGGCGGCACGACGGCGTCGAGGCGCAGCGTGCCGGAGTTGAGCAGCGCAACGTCGGCGCGCGTGCCGGCGCGCATCACGTCGGCCGCGAAGTTGGCCACGTTGGTCTCTCGCGTGCGAATGTGCGCGAAGCGCGCGTCCAGGGCCACGGCGGTCTCGCCGATGACTTGGCCCAGGTCCTGTGCCACCTTGTCCTCGTAGATTTGCACGAGCTCGCGCATGCGCTCGTGCTCGGTTGCTGCGTCGCGCGTGACGAGGTGGTGCTTTTGCGCGAGCACCTCGACGCGACAGCGCGCGCCGGCGGTGGTCGACGGCGCGCCCTCTTCGTCCACGGGCCCGCT
This sequence comes from Thraustochytrium sp. TN22, assembly GCA_013306675.1. Classification (NCBI taxonomy): domain Eukaryota; class Bigyra; order Thraustochytrida; family Thraustochytriidae; genus Thraustochytrium; species Thraustochytrium sp. TN22. The sequence continues at coordinate 5,425 of JABLUY010000441.1, read as the reverse complement.
CACGCGCAGGCGCAGCTCAGTGAGGTCGCGAAAGTCAGTGCCCGACTTGATGACCCAGGTCTTGTGCGGCTCGACGCAGCGCGTCGCGTAGTCGTGGTCGTGGCCGCCCAGGACGAGGTCGATCACATCGCCGGCCTCGCGCGCCAGCCGCATGTCGTTCGGCAGCCGCATGTGCGTGAGCGCCACGACCAGGTGCGCGCCGTGCTCTTGGCGCAGGCGCGGCGCCAGCCGCCGTGCACACTGCACAAAGTCCTCGTACTCCACGTCCTCCTCCTCGACCGTCGACAGCGTCGTCATCCAGGCCCACTCCACGAGGCCCAGCATGCCGATGCGCAGGCCGTTGGCGCGCTCCAGCACGACGAACTCCTCGCCGCCTGCCAGAATCTCGCCGTCCGGCCGGTACCGCACGTTGCTTGCGATCCAGGGAAACGCGCACTGCGCCATGACGCGCGTGAGCTGGTCAATCCCAAAGTCGAAGTCGTGGTTGCCGAAGCACGCCGCCTGCACGCCGGCCGTGTTGAGCACCGGGATCATCTGCTCCCCGCGCGTCGTCGTGCTCAGCATCGACGGATTCAGGCAGTCCCCGCTGAACAGCACGAGCGCCGCCTCGGCGTCCGCGTCGTCCGGGTCCCCGCGCAGCGCGTCCAGGAGTCCCACGAAGCGCGCCGCGCCGCCCACGGGCTCCTGCTCCCTCGCCGCGATGTTGTACACGTCATTGAAGTGCAGGATGCGCACCTCGCGCGTCCCTGCCGCCGCCGCCGCCTCGGGCGACGACGGTGCTGACGCTGCCGAGCTCAAGCTCCGCGCTCGCGTCCGGGCCTGCAGCTCCTGCACGCGCTGCACCTCGGCCAGCGCCTCGCGCAGCGCCGCCTCCACGCCCGCCGCATCCTGCGCCGCCGCCACCGCCGCCACGGTCCGCACCTGCAGCGCGCGCAAGTCCTGCTCCTCCATCTCCTTGGTGAGTTTGCTGGTGACCTGCTCATCCTGCCGGCGCAGGTAGTACGTGCAGCCGCCATGGCCGCCTTCTGGGTGCGCGCAATGGCAAGTCGCCGACGACGAGCGGGCTCAGCAGGGGCTGCAGGTCCGAGCAGCGCGTGTGGCTTCCACACAGCCTTGATCTTGCTTTGAAGTCTTTGAACTCGTGGAGCTGCGGTGGTGCGCTGGTGGTACCCCTGGTACCACGCAAACCTGTACTGCGAACCTGTTGGGGACTACTTGAAGGCACTTGAAGGCACTTGAAGGAAAGGGACGAGGCCAAGGAAACGCACGAGGACGCGGAGGACGTAGACGATGCGAGCGAGGCCAGCAGGCCCCTGAGCGCGATTTGGGTCAGATGCACGAGTGAGCGCGCATAACTGGCAGCAAGCCTAGCTCAGGGCACGCACATTTGTTCGCAGCGAGCACGTGCATTTGCACTCGAACTCGCGCTCGTACACTGATGACAGATGTGGTCTCCGGCCACGACAAGGTGGCTTGTCTGCAGCGGAACGAGCGTTAGTTGCGAGTCGGAACCGTGAATGAGTTGCGAGGAGGGCAGCCTCACACTTAGGCACTCGCCCGAGAAGGTCAGCGCTAGCTAGTAGCAGTGCCTTGCGTAGTAGTGTCACGTGGCAGCCAGCCGCCTTCGCTCCGGACCTCTCTGGATCCTAGCTAGCTAGCTGGAGCCCTCTCTGTCCCCCTTCGAGTCCACCTCACGTTGTCGTCTCAAGCCGCCCCAGCAGCCAAAATACCGCGCCAGCCGGCTCGCTCGCTCGCTCGCTCGCTAGGACGAGCGCTCGCGGAGGCGCTGCACGCCCGACCACTGCGTGCAGTGCAGCGAGCAAGTCGTCGATGATGAAGTTGACCTTGAACAGGCCCGGGAGCTCTGCGCGCCCGACCCGGACCACCGCGTCCAGTGCAGTGCAGCCTGAGCGAGTGGACCAACGATTGCAAGCAAGGCGCTGCACGCCCGACCACTGCGTGCAGTGCAGCGAGCAAGTCGTCGATGATGAGGTTGACCTTGAACAGGCCCGGGAGCTCTGCACGCCCGACCCGGATTAGCGCGTGCAGTGCAGTGCAGCCTGACTCATCTGCTGAGCGAGCGGACCAACGATTGCAAGCAATGACAAGGCGCGCGGCGGGAGTGACCGTGACGCGGCGGCGCGACGGCAGTGCAGAGCGGCAAGTGGCGGCGCGCGGCAGGGCGGCGCGGCGGCGGCGCGGCAGGATGAGCGGCGCCCGGCTGGAGGCGTACCCGAGCGGCGGCGGCGGCGGGCTGGGCGGGCCGTCGCGGCTGCGGCGGTGGCTGGACGCGCGGCTGGGCGGCGAGCTGGAGCGGTTGGTGGCGCAGGCGCGCGCGCTGGCGGCGGCCGAGGACGAGGAGGCGCACGCGCAACTGTCGGCCGTGCTGGAGGCGCTCGTGGAGGCCTCGGAGGACGAGGACTGCGCGCAGGAGCTCGGGTTCCTGGGAGGCCACGCGCTGGCGACGCGGCTGCTCAAGCACGAGGGCGACGAGGGCCGCGTCGCGGAGCTCGCAGCCGAGTGGACGTCCGCGACGCTGGCCACGCTGGGGACGCTGGTCCGCGACGCGCCCGTCGGCGCGCTGGAGCACCGGCCGCGGCCCATGCTGGTGCACCTGCGGGATGATGTGGCCGTCGTGCTGCGCGAGGTGCGCCAGGACTACAGCGAGGCCGCGCAGGGCGACAAGGCCAACGTGCGCGTGGGCTACAAGCTCTGGGGCGGCGCTGTGGTGCTGGCAGCCGAGGTGCTGCGCCTCGGCGACGAGGGCAGTCTGCGCGACATGCGCGTGCTGGAGCTCGGCGCCGGCCTGGGGCTCTGCGGCCTGGTTGCCGCGCGGCCCGAAGCAGGCGCGCGCTCCATTGTCATTACAGATTTCCACCCGCGCATCGTCGACAACATCGCCTTCAACATCGCGGTCAATGGGCTGGCGGAGGAGGCCTCGCCGGCGGATGGCAGCTCCTTTTTGCCGCGCTGCGAGGCGCGGTCGCTCGACTGGGAGCACGTGGGTGATGAAGACGACCAAGACGACGAGGAGGACGGGGAAGGCGAGCTGGACGAGGAGAGCGGGAACGGTCGCGGCAAGGAGGAGCGCTTTGACTGGGTCTTTGGCTCGGACGTGGTTTGCCAGGCGGCCGACTGCGATTTGCTGGCCGGCGTGCTGACCCGCGTCTTGCAGCCTGTGACTGGGCAGGCCATCATCACGCTGGGATCCGCTGAGTCGCGCTTTGGTGTAGATACCTTTCTGCCTGTCATGGAGGCCGCTGGTTTGCGCTGTGAGTCACTAGAACTCGAGGTCCCGCCCGTGTGCCTTGCTGCTGGGGACACGGACGGTTTACCATCCTCGTCAGCATCAGCGTCTGACTCGATCTTCATTGGTACTGCCCGTGCCTATGTGTCCTACCGTGTGACTCTGGAATCTGCGCCGTTGTAAGTTGGTAAGCATACGGTACAGATTCCCACTGGCCGAAGCATGGGCATCGCCTGCCGCGCGTCCTGCCAGTGCCAGAGCCAGCCGCTTGCTCCCCCAGCTGGCAGGTAGTACTCGGGGTATCCCATGGTACTTCCCGTAAGGCGTAAGCGGTCCGGCCCGGGTAGTCCGAGTCTGCCGGGACTCTGCCCGGTAATTTGGACTGTGCGGCACCGTCTAGCTGAGCGGCATTCTGCGGGCGGCAGTCTTGACCCCTCTTGATTCACCTGCCAGTGGCCGCGGCAGTAGAGTCTCAGCACGTAGGGTACTTTCGGTCTGGCTGCCAAGGCTTGCGTCTGCCGCGCTGGTGACTGGTCGTGCAGTGGCCGGACGGGTCATCACTGCAGATAAGTTAGTTTTATATTACCATAGAATCAAAGACCAAGACGGCGAAGGCGCACTCCAGCAGTTTTTTTGGTGCAACTAGAGCACGAGACGAAGTCATGCGCCAAGTCCAATCAATTCTTGGTGCTCAGCGATTTTCGGTGACCCAACGGGTAAACTTATCGCGGTTCTAACTTACGGGTGGCGGCGACCTGCGCGGACCTGCTCGCGGGCGAGACCCATGGCACTGAGCATGGCACCGAAGCGACGTGCCAAGCCAAGAACTTCAAAAACAGGAAATGATAATCGGTAAATCTGGAGAGTCAGAGATGCACAAGGCTCACCGTGTCGGGGCTGGGGTGGAGGCGAGCTGCATAACCTGCTCGCGGGTGAGACCCATGGCACTGAGCATGGCGCTGAAGCGACGTGCTAAGCCAGAGCTGGGCCGGCGCTCATCGTGGTCTGCCAAAGCTTTGCCGTCGTAGGCTGGGTTGGCGGCTTCGGCAACACTCGGGGCCCGGTCTTGCGAGTCGATGGAGGCCTCCACCAGCAGAGCACGGCGACGGCGCACCCGACGCACGACTAGAAAGGCGGCCACGGCAACTGCGGCCAGAATGCCGACAACAACGCCTGCAATGAGGCCTGCAGGGCTCGAGTCTTCTTCCGTGTCCGAGGTAACAATGGCCACCTCCTCGCGGTACTCCGTGGTCTCGACGCGGCACTCGAGGTCCTCATTGCGGACACCACGGAGATCGGCGATGACCCTCACGGAGTAGATCTGCTCGAGAAAGGCGGAACCGGTGCCAGAGATGGCAAAGTCCCAGCTTGCGTACGGCGTGGGACGCGCTTGCTTGCTCGTGTCGACCTGAGACTGCGCCCCAGCAACGCAAAGCGTGCCAAACAGCGTGGGCGAGCCATTGGAGCAGCGCCCGTCCTTGGTGGGGAGGTGGTACGAGTAGAGAAGGTTGTTGTAAGACCCCATCGAGAAGGAGTAGGACGCCCCGCCGCGGGACTTGACAAAGGGCCCGTGCAGCTGGATTGCCACGGTCATGGAGCCCTCGCCCGCGACCGGCCCGAGCAGGTTGCCCTCCGCGTCGTAAAAGAGCATCCCCACCGTCTCCATCTCGAGGTTGTCGAGCTTAATCGAGTCGTCCTCTGTGCAGTAGTAGGGCCCGCCGCGAGCGAGACCGGCGCTGATGGTGTAGTTGTCCGGGCGCACTGCAAAGCCGCCCTGAGGCCCCTCGAGACGAAAGTTACCACGGCCCTCGCTGCGGAGCCGATCAAAGTCAATGAGCTCACTCACGTCCAGCACGGCCAGATCGGCCGCGACCAGGCCGTACTTGATGTACTGGTCGATGAGCGACTTCTCGATGGAGTCGGCCGCGCTGCGGAGGCGCTCCGAGAGCGTGAGCAGCGAGTAGCTGCCCAGTCCGCGGCCATCGTAGCCAGCGTTGCAAAAGGCCTCGATCCTGTTGAGCATGTCCGGGTCGCTGTAAACGACCGACGCGCAAAAGTCCACGAGGGCCTCCTCCGCCACGGTCTGCATCGACATGATGCTCTCTTGAAACATGATCTCGTGAAAGGCCTCGACGGCATCCTGCGCCAGCGTTGCGCGGTCCACGGCGAAGCTCGCCA
>JABLUY010000043.1:0-178160 GCA_013306675.1 Thraustochytrium sp. TN22 | reverse complement strand
GTTGCCGTCCTTGCCGCCGTACTTGACCTTGAGTGCCGGGACTTGCTGGCTGACAAATTTGAAGAGATCTTAAATTTCATCCAATAAAAATCATTCTCGAGACATTTTTGATCAAACAAATAAAAATACATCTTTAGGTACAAAAATCAGAAATCAGAAGTTTAGACTTTTAAGATTTTATGTTTATTTTACGTTTTGTTTGTATATTCGATATTTTTAAATTATTTTGATGTCGAAAATCAATGACTTTACAATACATTTTGGTAACTCCAACGGAAACTGGTCATACCTTCAATTCTAGGCCTCAAATACGATTTCTACCATGACAGACAAGTGAAGAGAGCACTGCTGAGCAGGTAAGAACGTTTGGATTTGCGCTAACTCATCTTCTTGCTGCACAGCCTGATCGCATTTTGAGGTGATCCAGATTGCCCATGTCGTCTCCTCAAATTACCGAGAGACATCGACTCTCGTTGTGGCTAGCTAGCTAGTAGGCTCTTCGAGAGCTAGCTCTAGGCCAGAGATTGAGAGAATTGAGTGAACTTCACCCACACCCACCCACTCTCCTTTCTTGGGGGTGGCGTTGCATCTCCGAGATGTGTCGTGTAACTAAACTCAGCGCAACGGCTCGTGCGTGGCACACTATCAGTCAAGTCAAATCGGACCGTCGGCCTCCGCGCGCAGCAAAGGGTGGAGAGCTGTCTGAGCTCCACGGCAGGTAGGCCGGTCGGCACACGAAAGGCCTAGGCGTGCGGTACATGTCATGTCTGCTGCACACCTCAGGTGGCTGCATCTATGATGCATCATGTACGATCATTGCGGCAACGTTTGTCTGACTGAATGAAACAAGCGTCTCTGTCTCTCTGAGGTCAAGCAAGACGCGTCTCCTCCACCGGAGCAGCGGACGCGGCCGCCGCCAATTAGGAGGGCTCGCCTGGCGCTGTTCAGCATACTGCAAGACTTTTCTGGGCTCTGCGCGCGCTCGGACCAACCTCCCGGAGCGATGATGGCACGTGCCAACACGTCGCGGAGCGAGATGAGGTCGGAGTCTTCGTTGTTTGCGAGATCCGCACCTCCCGAGAATAAAGTAAAGAGCCAACACCGACACGTATCATCAGGAATGTTGGCCAGGACAAGCGCCGCGAGGCACTCAAGTGCGGTCCCACAAGCGAGTGCGCACGTGAGAGAGTGTCTCAAAGGGCGCCAACCGTCGCTTAATTTCACACGTAAGCTCGCGTTTGCCAAGTCCCGCACTGCTCACTTTAGGGGGCGTCTATAACCGGCGCGCGCTTGCGCACGCCGCGACCACGCTCAGTTCTTTGGAGATCGAGGTTGAAGTTTATGTTCGGGAAGGAATGCGAGTGACAATGTCGTGACGGACGGGTGGTACACATGCACGAGCTTCCCGTCTTTAAGCTGATCATGATTCGTTTGAGTGGCCCACGATCTGTCGGCGAGCGCGGCCCGACGAAGAACGCGTCGTCAGACGTTTCCCTGCTCTGACGTGTGGTGTCCCTTTCGCGTTGGATGATCGACGTAACTTGCGCAGGCAGAGCAGTGCAGGAGCCTTTTAATAAAGGTGGATGTGACCTGCGATGCTCGACGAGGCACACCGACATGATGCTCGCCTTGCCTCCTTGGAACAGAGCCTTGACAAGGGCGGGCGGGCACACATGCAACCGTCAGATCAAGATGTTGTTGTGTTGTTACCAATCAAAAGCTGCTGTTCCAGCGATTTTTAAGCATGCGGTACTGCAGGCGGAGTGGACCGAATGTATCATGGCGCAGAGCGGGGTCAAAGACGTCGAACTGCGACACGTCCTGCAGGCGCTCGAGAAAGAGGGTGGTGGGTACGGTGACCTGGAAGGCTGGGAGCGCCTTGGATGGTAGCTTGCTGCACAGCTCGCGGGCATGCTCAAGGTGGCCGTGGGCTGCCGAGGCCACCTCGAAGACGGTGTCGGTGAGCGCCTTCTCAGCGCGCGCGAGCTCCTCGGGGTCCTCCCCGGCCTCGGCGCCTTCGCTGCCGGGCGGCTTGGCCGCGAGGCTGGCAAGGCGGCCAAATGAGCGGGAGCGCAGGCCGTGCTTGGTCATAATGTCGCGGGGCAGGGGCACCTGGCCGCCGGCGAGGAGGAAGGGCAGGCCGTTGAGCGCGGTGGCGATGCCGATGGCCTTGCCTGCATGGCTGGCTGCGTGATCGGCATTGGTCTCGCGCACGCCGAGCATCTCCAGGTTCAGATAGAGCAGGCTGGAGGCGGTGTTCTCCGCGTACGTCTCCATGTGCGCGAGCGAGGGTGGCTGTGTCGAGGAGAGATCGTCCTGGCGCGCGTCGATCATGCGGTCGAGCCAGCGGCGCGTAAGGCGGTGCTGGCGCACGGCGCGAGCGAGCTCCGAAAAGACAGGGTGCCCACGCTCGCCGTAGGCGGCCGTGGAGCTCTCCTCGGTGGCAGTGTCGGTTTTTTTTCGCGGCGGCCTCGTATGCGTTGTTGACTACCTCACGCCACCATTGACAGCGCAGTGCACCGGCGGCCTCGTTGCCGCCGGCGCCGTCCCGGATGCGCGCCAGCTCCAGGTTAAAGTAGCGCACCGCGAAGAAGCTCCTGCGCACCTCTGTGGGCATGAGCAGGCCTGCCACGTACGCCGGGCGATCTCCCTGGCGCACGGCGTCCGCGCAGGCCGTGGCCGGGTCCACGCGACGCTGCTGCTGCTGCTGCTGCTGCTGCTGCTGCTGCTGCTGCTCAGCCTGCTGCTGCTCCTGCTGCCGGCGGCGCAGCCGTGCGCCGGCGGCGCCGCCATTCGGCGCTGCGCTCAAGCTCCTCACGCCACGCGGCGGGCGGCGGGCGGCCGCGACAGCCGTGCGGGCAGTCCCGAGCATGGTCTCCGCGTACGTAGCCGGAGCGCAGCTTTGGTTTGGTGCCAGTGGTCGTGAGATCCCTCCCGGTGGCGAGGCGAGCACTGCAGCCTCGACGACAGGAAAGAGGGAAAGAGAGAGAAGAGAGACTGGAGAGGGCGAGCGAGGAGAGGGACCACCACCGAGCAAGCTCGCGCAGCGCGAGCGCGACAGGCCGCTTCGAAGATGCAAGGAGGCCACCTGGCTTTGGCTTGCCTCGGCTGGGTCTCCTCGGAAGACAGCTCGGAGGTTTGTCTGTCTCTGCGTGCAGACGCAGAGACGATGGCTTGGATCGAATCGGATGCCTCCATGCATGCTCGCCGCGCCGCCAGAGAGGAAGCAGAGCGAGAACGTGGCAGCAGGCGGGGCGCGCGGCGCGGGGCAGGATGGACTGCCGCGAGGAGGCAGAGGAGCACGGGCACGGGCACTCGCACGGCGGCGGCGACGAGGGCCACGGGCACTCGCACGGCGGCGGCGGGCATGGGCACTCGCACGGGACGCCGGATGACCCGGAGGGCAACTCGCTGTACAAGTACATCGACACGGAGCGCGTGACGTGCCTGAACGAGCAGGAGGAGGGCTCGGGGCGCCTGGTCTTTAAGACGATGATGGAGAAGATGGACGACTCGCGATTCGTGCTGAGCGAGGAGGACGATCCTGAGCTGATCTTTTACATCCCCTTCACCGTGGCGGTCAAGCTCAAGTCGTTCTGCATTATCGGCGGTGCGGACGGCGAGGCGCCTGCCCGGGCGCGGCTGTACATCAACCGCGAGGACGTGGACTTCTCCATGGCCCACGACCTGGCGCCGGTGCAGGAGTTCGAGCTGGCGGAGGACTTTGCTGGCGAGATCGACTACCCGGTCAAGGCCGCCAAGTTCTCGAACATCACCTCGCTGACGATCTTCATTCCAGAGAACCACGGCGCCGACTCGACACGCGTCACCTTCATTGGGCTCAAGGGCGAGGGCACAACGGCGCGGCGCGGCGTTGTGGAGGCCACCTATGAGGCGCGCGCTCAGCTCAAGGACCACGAGACCACGAGGGCCGACGCCAAGGACGCGCGCGGCGAGCTGCTGTAAATGCCAAGGAATCGATCAAGCAACCAAGCAAGTCAGCAAACAAGCAAAATCGAACAATCAAACAATCAAACAAGCATACAAACAAACAAAAGACTGTTTTTTTCGTCTTCTTCTTGATGATACGTATACGGTTGTGTGTCGGTCTGTCTTATGTGCCAACGAGAGGAGGCGGATGTCGCTGGGCCGGGCAGGCGGCACAGCGCAGGCCGCTCTCCTTTACTACATCGAGTGCCGCGAGGAAAGGGCTCGGGAGGGTTGGCTGGCATGCTTTTGGTCAGCTCTGCACTACATTGCGATCGTTGCATTGCAATGGCATGGTCCTCTCTCTGGTAGTGATGGGTCGCGTGCGTATTAAGGTTAGCGCCAATTGTCGGTGGCGTCGGTGCCGCCAGTAAAGTCGGAGGGGCGGGAAGAGCCGGGGGGGGCAGCGGCATTGGGCGCCGCCGAAGGCATCGAGGCGGGCGTGTACGAGTCCGAGGACGAGGCGGAGTGCACCATGCGTGGCTGAGGCCGTTCAAAGGCCGCATGACCGTGGGCGTCGGGCGCATCCTGGCGAAAGTGCTGGTGCTGCTGACTGTAGCCAAAGGCCGCGGAGGCGGCGGCGGCGGGCTGGCGCGCCGCGTGAAAGTGCTGATGCTGCTGATGCTGCTGATGCTGCTGCGCGTGCTGCTGAAAGTGCGACTGGGACGGGGGCCGCATGGCCCCAGTGCGCATCGTGGAGGCAAGCGGCGCCGCGGCGGCGCCCGGATTGGCAGGCGCCGCGGCGGCCTGCGGGTGCGAGTAGGCATCGCGCGGCCCGGAGCGGCGCACGACGTCAAAGTACGGATGCTCGAGCGCCTCCTTGGCGGTGATGCGGCGACGCGGGTCGTACTGCAGCATGCGCATGAGCAGGTCGCGGCCGAGCGGGTCCTGAATGCCGCGCGCCCATTGCGTGATGTCGCGCGGGCGCCACTGCGGGAAGATGGGCTGATAGTCCGGGAGCGCCGTGACGCCCGGCCAGACGTTGTCGTCCGGCGTGCCGAGCGCGCGGAAGATGCGGAAGAGCTCGTCGATCTCGGAGTCACCGGGGAAGAGCGGGTCGCGATTGGCCATCTCGGCGAAGATGACGCCCGTGCTCCAGACGTCGACCGGCGTCGAGTAGTGGCGCGAGCCGAGCAGAATCTCAGGCGCGCGGTACCAGAGCGTGACGACCTCGTGCGTGTACATGCGGATGGGGATGCCGAAGGCGCGCGCCAGGCCAAAGTCCGCCAGCTTGAGCTTGCCCGTGCGGTCGATGAGCAGGTTCTGCGGCTTGAGGTCCCTGTGCAGGACCCGGTGCGAGTGGCAGAACGCCACGCCCAGCAGCAGCTGGTACAGGTACGACTTGACCAGGTCCGGGCTCAGGCCTTCCGGCCCGCACGTGTCCATGTACTTGCGCAGGTCCTGGTCCAGGAACTCGAACACCAGGTACAGCTTGCTCTCGAAGTGGATCACATCGCGCAGCGTCACGATATTCTCGTGATACAGCTCCTTGAGCAGGCTAATCTCGCGAATCGCCGTGCTCGGCACGCCCTCATCTTGCCCTTCAAGGACAATCTTCTTGAGCGCATAGTAGCACCCGCTGCGCCTGTCGCGCGCCTTGTACACCACTCCGTACGTGCCCTCGCCGATCTTCTCCACGCGCTGGTACCGCTCCATGTCGCCGACCGCGCGCCGCCGCGGCGCCCCCCCCGCCCCGCGCCCCCCGCTGCCCGCTCGCCGCTGCCGCCGCGTCGCCCGCCGCGCGACGTCAACGACGTTTGCCGCCGCCGCCGCCGCCGCCGCCGCCGCCTCAGCCTGCCGCCCAAGCTGATGTGAGTCAGTCAGATCATCAGCCACCAAAGTGGGATAGATGATTTGCTGCAAGCGGCCGAGAGCCGCAGGCGACCAACCACACCACCACAAAGCGAGCGCAGCACACGCCGCGGGCACGCGGCTCTTTGGAACCGGCCTTCACCCAGGCCAAGGCAGGCCAAGGCAGGAAGGAGGCCACGCAGCCAACGCGACGCCAACGCTCGCAAAGTCGTCCCGTCCCGCCAATGATGCCTGCGTGGCCGGCCCGGCTGCTGCCAGTGGCACTGCACTGCCCGGCGCAGCCAGCTGCCAGGCCGTGGCGACGCTGTTGCTGGCAGACTCGGACAGACACACGACACAGCCAGTCCGGGCCGCCACGCTGCGCTGCCGAAAGAAAAAAGCAACTTGAAGGCTGCTTCGAACCGCGCGACTCAGCTGGCCGACGACAGTTTGTCCACGCGCGCCAACGTCGATCGGACGACCTGGACTTCAAGTTGTAAGCCGCCTCCTCCTGGTAAGTTAACTATCGCGTGAGTGGCGATCGCGAGCGATCTCGAGGGATCACGACTCCCGAGCTTCACGATCACGACTCACGAGCTCCACGAGCTTCTCGAGGAGCGACGAACCAATGTTTCTTGAGCCACGGTCGCCGCTGCGAGCGACCTGCCTGCCAGGGGACTCCCTCGGCGAGGCGAGTCCGTCCGAATCGTCGCCGCTGCCCGCTGCAAGTGCCCGCCCGGCCATACATTAGTGCCGCGCCAGGCGCATAGCCCAGTGGACGCCGCGCGCCCGTCCCCGGCGCGGCCAGGCGCGCGCCGCGCCGCGTCAATGCGCTGCGCCGCGCAGTGCGCTGCTGCTCGCCGCCCCGGAGTCGAGGCAGCGGCGGCATGCCCCGGCCGCGGCCGCGGCGCGCGGCGGCCAGGCCCGCGAGCTGGCTGCGAGCGCGCGCCGGCGCCGCGTCCGATGCGGATGCGGCGGGGCGCGACCCGGCTGCCTGGCCGCCAGTGCAGAAAGGCTGGCTGCACTTTTCTAGCTAATAACTTAGTCGCGGCGCGGCGCGCAAGTGCGGCGAACCACCGCGCAAGTGGGCGCCCAACTGGCGCCAACTGCCGCGCGCGGCGCGCGAGCCGCCAGGCCAAGCGCGGCGCGGCGGCGCGGCGGCGCGGCGGCGCAGCGGCGCGGCGGCGCGGCGCGCAGAGACGGTCGCGCGCGCAGCAGGCGCCCGCCCGCGCCGTCCGCGCGCGGCGGCGACCCCGGCCGACCACGCAGGCATCCATCCTCTCTTCTCTTCGGCTAGGCGGCGCGGCGCCACGCCAGCGCAGGGGCGCGCGGCGCAGCGCGGCGCGGGCGGCGCGGCGCGGCGCGGCCCGCGTGCGAGGGCGGGCGCGGGCGTGGGCGTCCAGGTGCGGCTGCGCGACTGCGCGGCGCTGGAGCTGACTGAGGCCCGGTGGGGGAGACAGGTCAACGCGGCGGCGCGGGACAGACCAGCCCAACGACCGCCATGGCCGAGGGCGGCACCGCGCGCGACGCGGAGCCGAGGGAGCAGCAGGCCATGGCGCCGACGCAGGCTGCGACCAAGGCCGAGTCTGCGCCCGCCTCGGCAGCGTCGCCGTCGGCGCCGGCGCCGATGCCGATGCATCAGCCACCGCCGCAGCAGCAGCAGCCGCAGCCGCAGCCGCAGCACCTGCTGGCGCACGCACACGGCGGGACGAATGGCAGCAGCCACGGGCTTGGTATGCTCACGGCGCTCGTGCATTCGAGCGCGGCGGCGGCGCAGGCCCCCGGTTCATCCTTGCAAAACGCCAGCGCGGCCTCGGCCATGGGGTCCGAGGATCTCCTTCGCCAGATCACACAACTCTCCACGGTGAGCCGCAAGGCGCTCGGCGACTCCGCCATGAACAGCTTTGGCGGCGGTGGCGGCTCCTCGTCCACGGTCCAGGCCACCTCGGATACCTCCTTGGCTCTCTTGGGCAAAGCGTGCTCGGCCGCCATCAAGGCTCCGGCCTCCAGCGCGGCCGGTGGCGCCTCGCGCGAGGCTGACGCCGTCGCGCAGCTGCAGATGTTCGCCAATGCCATAAATCAGAGGCAGCAGCAGCAGCAGCAGCAGCAGCAGCAGCAGCAACAACAACAACAACAACAGCAACAACAACAGCATCAGCAGCAACAACAACAACAGCAAAAGGGGGGCCCGTCTGCGTCGCTCAAGTCGCTGGAATTCGGCCAGATGTTGGCTGCGGCACGACGGGCTTCAAGCCCGGACCCTTTTTCCACCACCGCCGCCGCGAGCAACCTCCAGCGCTTGCTGAGTGCGTCCTCCTCGGTTTCCTCCGCTTCGTCGGGACAGCCAGCTGCTCAGGAGCAAAATGGGCATGCACAGAATGGCGGCGGGTCGACTGAGCAAAAGGAGGTTCTTGCGCAGCTTCAGCAGCGCGCGCAAGAGTCCATGCGCAGCTTTGAAGAGCTCATTCGCCTGGCGTCGCACCAGGGCACACCCGTGGCACAGACCTCGGGCGGTGCTTCGTGGGCCGCGGCGCACTCACAACCTCAGCCGCAGGCGCAGCAGCAGCATCAACAACAATTACAGCTGCAGCATCTGCAGCACCAGCTGCAACTGCAGCAGCATCTGCAGAGCCTTCAGCACTTTGCGCAGGTTTCTTCCCTGAACTCCCGAGGCGCGCTCAAAACGCAGCAACAGCGACAGCGAAAGCAGCAGCAGCAGCAGCAGCAGCAGCAGCAGCAGCAGCAGCAGCAGCAAGCAAAGGCGCATACCACGCCCCTTGCGCCAGCGCCAGCGCAGGCCCCAGACCCAGCGCAGGCCCAAGCGCCGGCGCAAGCCCAGGCTCAGGCCCAGGCTCAGGCCCAGGCCCAGACGCAGGCCCAGGCCCAGGCCCAGGCCCAGGCCCAGGCCCAGGCGCCCCCTGTTGCCACGAAGCTAGAGAAGCGCAAGGCCCTTCGCGCGTCGCGCAAGCGCATCACGCTAACCAAGGATACCTGGCGGAAGCCGCGATGCAGCAAGGAAGGCTGCGAGCGCGTGGAGCGCTCCTCGGGGCTCTGCTCTATTCACGGCGGCGGCGAAACCTGCCTGCAAGCCGACTGCCCCAAGCTGGCGCGTATCGAGGGCAGGTGCTTTGAGCACATGAGCGCGTCCGTGCGCAAGGCCTGCGCCACGGTGCAGGAGTGGAAGGAGGCGGCGGAAGCGCGCAAGGCCTCCAAGACTGACGACGGCAAGGGCAAGGCTACCGCCGCTACCCAAGCCAGCGCGGAGGACGTGCTGGCTCGTGCCAAGGCCCAGGCCCAGGCCCAGGCCCAGGCGGAAAGCTCGACTCCAAGCGCATCAGCGCCCGCGTCGTCTTCACCCCCGGCTTCGCCGACGCCCGAGATCAAGAGCACGGCAAAGAAGACCAAGGCGCAGCGCGCAGCGGAGGCCGCGGCACAAGCGGACCAAAAGCCCATTGTGCACTTCGCGCGGCTTGCGTCGCGCGACGTGCGTAGGTCTGCGCAAAAGGCGGACGCGCCGCCCGAGGGCCGCGCCGCCAAGATGGGCTTTTCGGAACTCCTGGCGGCGCCGCGTAATGCACCGCCCTTCAAGCGCTCGCGCGCCGCCCTCGAGGCTGCGGGCGCCGGCGCCCCTTCGCAGGCGTCCGGCACAGCGCTCGAGTCTAAGCGCCGCGACGTGAGCGGCCTGAACATTTTGTACAAGCGCGTCATCGGGCGCGGCTTCCAGCGCGGCATGGACGTTGGCCATGTCACGGCGCCTGAGGACGACCCGGGCACTGACGAGGACCTACAGTGCCTGCCGGTGGGCTGGCTCAAGCACCAAACCTCGGCCAAGTCCAAGAAGAAGCTTGTGGCACCCAACGGCGTCAAGTTCAACTCGCTTACCGAGGTCATGCGCCGCCTCACGCCCGCCACCGTCGCCTACCGCCACTTCATGCCGGCAGAGGATTTCTTCTGGTTTTTTCGCGACCTTCTCACCGCTGCGGAGCAGCGCGCCTGGCTCGAGGCCATCCGCAACCAGGAGAGCCGCCAGCCGCTCACGCTGCGCCTCACCGATTACAAGCAGGTCAAGAAGGCCATCGGCCTCAACGCTTGCCGCATCAAACTCACCACCACCACCTACATTGTTGCTGCCCTACCTATCGTCATCACCTACCTGCCCGAGCACCAATGCGCCGACTTTCGCTTCGAGTCCAAGCTCACTTCCTTTGACAAGCTGCCGCGCGAGCTGCTCAAGCTCCTACCATCCAGCACAAGCATTCCCACTGCGGCCTCCGTTGCGCGTCCTGCCAAGCGCGTGCGCCGCTAGTAGAAAGAAAGTCGCTCACCAAAACAAGATTGGCGGAGACGAGACGACAGATGAGCCTAGCCAGCCTGCTCTTTTGTTTGTGTGTCTCCAGGGCGGTGACGCTGAGGACAACGATAGTTACCAACCAGGGACCATCCGTATGCTACTGGGACATCATGTAGGAGACCGAACTTTTGTTATGGCAGGCTGACTCTGACGATTTCGCCCTTTCCTTTTTTCTAACCCGAGTCCGGACCGCGGGGCCGTTGTGAAGGCACGTGATCAAAGGCACGTGATCGTGCGGCGTGCTGCAGAGGCGTGCCACCTCTCTGCGGCCTCACAGTCAGGCAAATACGCAGCACGCGGTCGGGCGTCACGCGGGAGCACAGGCCGGCGCGGCCGGGGTAGGGCGCCTCGGCGGCCCGGACCCGGCGTGCTCCCGGCCCGATGCGGCGTGAGGCGCTGCAGTGGATGGTGATGCTCGGCTGCGCCATTGGCGTCGTGCTGCTGCTCAGGGGGGGCGGCAGCCCCAGCACGGCGCTGACCGCCCTTACGGCGGCTGCACAGCAGCGCCCGCTTGGCGACTTCCAAAGCCGCGGCGGCTCGATCGGAACCGGCTCGTACTACGAGGAGGAGGAGGATGGGAGCAGCGGCTTCAGGGGTCCAGCCCCACCAGCCCCAGCAGCACCACCAGCAGCACCGGCACATCCGCCTGCCGTGCAGCGCAGCCTGGGCATCTTCTTGCATGTACACAAGGGCGGTGGCTCGACGGTTTGCAACGCGCTCAAGATAGAGGGCGAGCACACCTACGGCGGCAACTGTAACATCGGAGATGTCGCAGACCGCACGGTGCTGGCAAGCGGGTCGCTCCTCGCGCAGGAGCGCCTTTTCAACGCTCAGATTCGCGCGGGCAAGCACTCCTTCGTGGCAAACGAGTGGATGCTGCCAGCGCTCGTCATGGAGCGGCCCGATCTAGTCTACGTGACCATGCTGCGCAGCCCGGTCGCGCGCACCGAGTCCAACTTCGCCATGGCCATGTCACAGGTGGCGCGGCTTCACCGCAAGATGGCCAGGTGCACGTACGGACCGGACCTGCCGCGGGCCCGCCAGCTCAAATCCACGGCTCCGGCGGACGAGGCGCAAAAGCGGATCTACTTCGCGCAGAACACGCCAGACAACTGGCAGACGCGCGCCCTCTGCGGCGTGCCGTGCGCCAAGGTCCCCTTCGGCGGCCTCACCGCCAAGCACCTCGCGCGGGCCAAGGCTAACCTCGAAAGCGTATTCCACGCCGTCGGCATCCTGGAGCGCTTCCCAGAGTCCCTCAACCTGCTGGCGGCCGTGCTGGGCTGGCGCAAGCCGCCCACCTCGGACTCGCGCAGGGGCACGCACCACGACTCGCGCTCCTTTTTGGACCACCTCCGCGCGCAGGCCGCGGACGCTGATTCCCATCTCACCGACGCGCTGCGCTGGTTCTACGCTGTCAACCAGCTCGACATCCAGCTCTACAACGCCGCCGTCGCCATCTTCGAGGCGCAGACGCGCGTTTGGGGCATTCCCGTCGCACAGGCCCTGCAGCCGGTCTCAGCAGACCTCGCCTTTGCGGACGGCACCACTGAGAGCGCCGCCTCACTTGCGGCGCTCCTGGATACCTATAGTAAGCGCAGCATGTGCACCACGCCCTGCTGTGGACCCTTTTGCGCCCCCATCGGCCCTTTTTGGCGCAAGACCGCGCAGCTCATGGGCATGACGCCGCCCATACCAGACTGTTCCCATCTACTCGACTCCGACACCAACAGCACCGCCCTACAAGGCAACGCAACGGACGCTGACGACGCTGGCCGCATTTGACACGCGATAAATTTTGACACAACTTCAGATCACGACTCGGACGTAAAGACCAGCCTGGGCCGCGTGACGCGGACTTGAACCACTCTTGGTGACGGCGGCCTGGCCGCTGCGATGGTCGCTCTTCTCCTCAGGCTCTCACAGTCTCCTCTCCTCGCAGTCTCCTCTCCTTGCTTCTTCTCACCTCGCCTCGCCTTCACCCAGCAACGGCGGCGATCCAGCACCGGCCGGCACTACTGCCAGTGCCACTGGCACTGCTGGCAGTGCATGGATGATGAATTTGCGTGCTGCGGTGTGGAGCACTCGCACTGGCCCGGGCAAGCACGGACTCGGAGGACGAGTCCGACGACCAGCACCGCGTGCCGCCCAGCTCGACCCTTCAACATAATTGCCACTGGCAGTCTGGTGGCACTTCCCATGCCTCGCCAAAATAAGCTGGAGGCACCAGCCGCGGCGCTCCTCCGACTGGTGGTGGCAGTGCAGTAACCAGTTGCGAGCAGCGAGTCGCTGCGAGTGGCCGCGGATGTTCCAGGTGGCGGCTTCGAGTCGCCGTCCCGAGCTGGCCTCCAAGTCGGCGCGAGCGCGGGCCTCGCCAGTGCGTTGCCCTGCCAGCCAGGTGCTGGGCGGCCTGGGCCTCTCAGGCCGCTTCGGGCCTGCGCTGCTCAGCTGCTGCCAGGCTCGCCGAGTGGAATGGAATTCAAAATTCGAATTCGGGTGCGAGCCCGGCGCGCGGCGCTGCCGGCGCGCGGTGCTGCCGCGCGGCGCAGCACGGCATTAAGCACTGGCGGGCGCGGGCCGCGGCGCGGTGCAAGTGCGCTCCGGGCAGCGCGGGGGCCGCCCGCCCTGCCTTGCTCGCCTCGCCTGCTCGCCCTGGCTGCTCGCACCGCGCTCGCCTCGCCTCACGGCGCGCCCGCGCGTGGCGTGTCAATCTCACTAACTACACCAACTCGCTCGCGCGAAAGGAGCGGCGGGCCGCGCGCGAGCGGCGGCGGCGGCGCGGCGCGGGGCGCGGCTCCAGACGCGCGTGCTCCGCCCTCCCCTCCCCCCCCCCCACTCCTCGCGCCTGCGCCGGCGCGCGGCGCGGCGGGAGCCGCGGGACGGCACGTGGTGACACGCGCGGCGCTTGCGGAGGATTGGCAGAAGCAGACAACATGGACAGCGGCGGCGGCGGCGCGCCGCGGGCACCGGGCTCGCGGCGGCGCCAGCGGCGCGAGGCCGGCGCAGCGGGGCTGCCGCTGCCCGCGGCGCCGGCGCCCGCAATGGAGCGCGGCGTCAGCGCCAGGAGCAGCCGGAGCGCCAGGAGCGGGCGCAGCGCGAGAACAGGGAGCAGCAGGAGCCTGACGAGGTCCTCGGCCAGCGCGGCGCCACCACCAACGCCACACCCAGCGCCTCCAGCGACAGCGACCTCGCTGCGCCGCGTGGACGAGCCCGCACAGCAGCCGCAGCCCTGCGCGGCAAGATGGCGGGGCCTAGGCTGGGCCTGCCGAACGGCGCTAGATTGGCGCTACTTTGACGCTTGCATCATCGGGCTCATCCTGGCCAGTGCGCTGCTGCTCGGGCTCTGGGACCCGGTGGACGACACATTGGGCATCCACTCGCCGCTCAACGCCTTCATTGAGCACGCAGAGTGGTTCTTCCAGAGCGCCTTCTCCTTGGAGTTCTGCATCAAGATCGGCGCGCTCGGGCTCGCCGCTTACTTCGGCGATTCGTGGAACTGGCTCGACTTTGTCGTGCTGGTCACCGGCTGGGTCCCGCTCCTCGCGGCCTCGTCCTCCTCTGCGTCCTCCGTCTTCGTCATCATGCGCCTGGCGCGCGTGCTGCGACCGCTGCGCCTCCTGCACACGCACGAGAAGCTGCGCTTCCTGATCGAGGCCGTACTGTCCGCCGGCCGCCAGCTCGCTGAGGTCGTGCTCTTCAGCACCTCTATCCTGCTCATCTTCGCCATGCTCGGCGTCACGCTCTTCAAGGGCCGCTTGCGCCAGCACTGTGCGCTCTGGGACGAGGCTGTCGGCGCGTACCTAGTCCCGGTCGATGAGGCCGAGCGCTTCTGCAGCTTCGAGCCGGACCGCTACGGCCGCGCCTGCCCGGCTGGTCTGGACTGTATCGCCACCGACTTTAATCCACGCAACGGCCTGCAGAGCTTCGACAACATCGGCCTCTCACTCTTCACCGTGTTTCAGATCATCACGCTCGAGGGCTGGTCCTCTGTCATGTACGCGCTCTTCGATACCGGCACGCGCGCCTTTGGCATATATTTCGTCATGCTGCTGCTCTTTGGTGCCTACTTTATGGTCAACCTCGTCGTTGCCGTCCTCAGCGTCAACTACGTGCGCGCGCGAGAGGCGCTGGAGTCGCACCGCGAGGCCGCCCTCGTCATGCGCCGCAATGGCACCGAGATCCGTACCATGGTCGCCGACCTCGAGCGCCGCGCTGAGGCTGCGCGCAACTTCGCCGAGCGCCCGCGCGAACACCAGATCGCCATCGTGCACATGCGTCTCATGTTTCTCTACGAGGAACACGTGCAGGATCCCAATTTCGACATCGTCTCCGACGAGGACTATCAGCGCATGCTTCATACCTATGGTGACCACTATCGCGCGGTCTGGCGGCCGCACTTTGCTGCCATCGCCGAGGCGCACAAGCGCCGCAATGAACTCCTGCTCTCCAACGCGCGTGCGGGCCGCTCCGAGCAGAGCCACCCTGACGCAGGCTTTGCCGACGCGCACAGCTCCATGCACGCCGTCTACCGACACACAACAGCCGACGCCGATGCCATTGACACTGCCGCTTTTGACAACGAGTTCTACGATGCCGGCCTGCTCCACGACCGGGACCGTGCTGGCTCCGACCTCTCGCGCTACCACGACGCGTCTTCGGAAGAGAGTCCCCTGCCTGCAGCCGCTGAGGACCCCACACAGGCAGCTACCACGACGAGCACTGCCGCTGCCGCCTCGCGCAGCCTCCGCGACACGGCCTTCTCTTCGGGGAGCATCTCCTTCGAATACGATCCGCGCAAAGGGCCAGAGCTCGACCTCGAGTGCGGCACCCTCGCCGCCGCACCAGCACGGGACCCTCCTCACCAATCCCCGCAGCACCCGCACCACCAGCGAGTGCAAGACTCACCTCGCCCGGACTGCGACCTGCGCTCACGCTGGGTGCACGAGCACGTCACCTCGAAGACCTGGTTTACCTACCTGACCATGGGCATCATTGCGCTGAATGCCATCGTGCTGGCCTCGGACCACTTTGACCAGCCACCGGAGCTCGCGCACCTGCAGGGCATTGCCAACGACGTCTTCCTCGGTCTATTCACGGTCGAGGTGCTCGTGCAGATGGCCGGCGACGGCGTGCGCGGCTACTTCCGCCAGGTCTTCAATGTCTTCGACTTTGTCGTCGTGCTTCTGGGCTACATGGAGCTCATCTGGCCGTCTATCCCGTCGCTCTCGGCCCTGCGCGTGCTCCGATTCCTGCGTGTCTTCAACCCGCGCCGCCGTCTCAAGGCTGTGGCCGAGCTCGTTTCCTCGGTCAACCAGACCGTTGTGCACGTCGCGCCCTTTGTCTTCTTCCTCGCTATCGTGCTCTACATCTTCACGGTCTCCGGCTTGCACCTCTTTGGCGGCCAGATGCTCCTGTCGCCGCTCATCGCGCAGCGCACCTTCATCTATCCGGCGAATCTCACGGAGCCGGACAGCAACGTGGTCATGGAGCCGAACCTGGACTTCGACTGCACGACCGAGGCGGGCGGTTTCTATCGTGAGCTGGACGATGGCACGTTTGTGTGGCACTGCCCGCCGCGCGTCAACTACGACACCATGCTCTGGTCCTTTGTCACCACCTTTCAGGTCATCACCGGCGAGGACTGGAACGGCGCCATGTTTGAGGTGGTGGACCGCACAGGCAACCGCGGCACCATCGCGTACTTTGTCATTGCCGTCATTGTTGGCTCCTTTCTGGTGCTCAACCTCTTCCTCGCCATCCTCATTGACACCTTCGTCTCCAATCATAAGACCATGCGCCACAAGGATGCCTCCGCCTTGGCCGCCGACCGCAAGCCCGAGTCCTACAGCTCGGAGGCTTCCAGCGACGCCAGCCCCGCGGACGAGGTCGAGGTAACCTTGCATCCTGCGTCATCTGTGCAGTCGCGCGAGCAGCCGGAAACCGGGCCTGCGGTCCAGGACGAAGTCCCTCCGAGCGAGTCGGAAGACGCCGGGACCCCGCATGGCGGGGGGGCCAAGGTCGCGGCGCTTCGATCCGCCTCCTCCTCGGGCTCGCTGAGTCACATCATCGACAAGCGCCAGCGCAAGCGCCACGACTTCACCGCGGAGGAGGTGCGGACGCTGCCGGCGCTGCAGACCACGGCGCTCGGCGGCCTGTTGCCAGCGCAAGCCCGCACACGCGTGTGGACCGGCGTCATCATCTACAGCTCGTGGTTCGAGATCTTCATTCTGCTCGTCATCCTCTGGAGCTGCGCTCTCCTGGCCATCGACAGTCCGTCCCAGGAGATCGTGCCGGCCAACACCATGTACGCCATGAACCTTGCCATCACCATTATCTTCGGAGTGGAGGCCGTGCTGCGCATCCTTACGCTCGGTCTAGTGCGGCACAGGACGGCCTATCTGCGCAGCGCGTGGAATCTGCTGGACTTTGCCATCCTGATCGTGTCCATCGCCGACGTCTGCGTCCCGGAGAGCTCCGCCACGGAGACCGTCAAGGTGCTGCGCGCGGCGCGAGCTCTGCGGCCGCTGCGGGCCATCCAAAAGTTCGAGGGCCTGCGCATCATCATCAAGTCTTTCACGCGCGCCGCGCTGCCCTGCGCGCAGGTCATCCTGCTCTGCCTCTACTTCTTCTCCATCTTCGCCATCTCGGCCACGGCGGCCTTTCAGGGCCGTCTCTTTGCCTGCTACGAGTGTCCGCTGGTGGCGGCGACCAACGCGAGCGACGCGACCGCGATGCGCACCTGCGTGCGCAACTACGAGCCCGACGCGCGTGACTGCTTCCATTTCCCGAGCTATGGCGTGGACGCCGAGGTCTGCCCGCCGGAGCGCCTCTGTGCGGGCATCGACAAGGACGCTGGCATCGAGTACGTGTGGAGCCTGCCGACGTATGGGAGCTTGTCGGAGACGAGCGCCGCGGCCTCGCCGTACAGCTTCGACAGCTTCGCCACCTCGATGCTGCTGCTCTTCGAGACGTCCACACTCGAAGTCTGGATGCAGCCCATGTACTCGGTCACGGACGCCACGCGTATCGGCTTCGGCCCGGTGCGCGGCTCCAATGACGGAGCGGCCATGTTCTATGTGGTCTTCCTCTTTACCATGCAGTGCTTCGCGCTGCAGATCTTCGTCGCCGTCCTCATCAATGCCTACCTGGACTCCTCGGACCAGGTCCGCGGCGACGCCTTCATGACGCCAGAGCAGCGCGCCTGGGTAGACTTTCAGCAGCTCGCGCTCACACGCCCCTATGAGGAGCCCATCGAGGCGCACCGCCCGCGCGCGTGGCTGCGTCGTGTGGTGTACAGCGTGGTGACCGCGCCGCGCTTCGAGCACTTCATCAACTTCATCATCATTCTCAACACGATTTGGATGATGACGGAGCACTACGATGCGTCGGAGTCCTTCAAGGCCCTCTTCGAGGTGGTGGAGACCGTCTTCGGCAGCGTCTACGTGCTGGAGGCCGCCGCGAAGCTCGTGGGCCTCGGTCCGCGGCGTTACTTCTCTCGGCGCAGGCACCGCAGCAGCAGCAGCCAGGATCGCGGGTCGGACCGCGGCTTCGACCAGGCGGATCCGCGCACGGTCAATTGGTCGAACTGCTTCGACCTCTTCATCGTACTCGTGCTCGTCGTGGACTGGGTGCTCCGCGCGAACGACACCGTCTCCGACGGGCAGATGCAGGCGATCGAGGCACTCCGCGTGTTGCGCATCATTCGTCTGCGCAAGCTCTTCGCGCCGCTCAAGGTGCTCGTGTCCACGCTGCTGCTCACGCTCTTCCCGGTGCTCAATGTGACCGGCCTCATGGGCATCGTATTTTTCGTCTACGCCGTGCTGGGCATGAGCCTCTTCGGTGGCGCGCTCAACCTCGACGACGTCCAGTACTTCACGGACGAGATCAACTTTGACAACTTCGGCAACGCCTTTTACACGCTCCTGGTGCTCTCGACCGGCGAGGATTGGAATGGGTTTCTGCGCGAGCTTCACGTGGCAGTTCCGGCGCACGCGACCTGGTTCATCATCTCCTTTGTGTTGCTCACGCAGATCATTCTGGTCAACCTCTTCGTGGCGGTCATCATGACCAACTACACAACGCAGTTCGAGCGTGAGCGCGCCGGCTGCGAGGTCAAGGACCACGTCGACGAGCTCTCGCTGGACAACTACAACGAGGAGTGGAACGCGCTCCATGACGAGCGCGTGCGCAAGCTGCGTGCGGATGCCGAAAGTCTCACGCTCGCGCTGGGCCCGGCGCCCACCCCGGCGGCCGTGGCGCGCCTCGAGGAGGCGCGCGCTGCGCTGCACACCGCCGTTCGCACGCCGCACTGCCTGCCCGCGGAGGACTTCAAGACGCTCGTGCTGCGTCTTGAGGCGCCGCTTGGGCTCAAGAACCTCAGCAAGCACCCCGATCTGAACTTTACCACCGCGCACATCATGCGCCTCTCCGAAGGCCGCGACGTCCCCGTCGACGCGCAAGGCCGCATCACGCGCAAGGAGACACTGTCCGCGCTCATCGACATGAACATGCTTGTCGAGGACATTCCGGACAACGTGCGCATGATGCTGCGCCTTCGTCTGGCCGAGCGCGATGCCTCCGTCCTCAGCTCCTTCACGCGCCAAACCATCACCGTGCAGATGCCGCCGCAAGCCCCGGCACCGCAGCAGTCGCAGCTGGAGGAAGGGCAGCCGCAGCCGCAGTCACAGCCCTCTGCTGCGGAGGACGTCTTGTCTCCAGGCCTCACCGTGCATGACGTGCTCGCGCGCGAGCACATCAACAACATCATTCGCCAGTACGTTCTGCGCTGGCGCCTCCGCCGCCTCCGCAAGCAGGACCTCTCGCCGGCCGCTCGCCGCGAGCTCATCAACCGCCTCGTGAGCAGCTTCCTGCGGCAGCAGCAAGGGGCTTCGTCGGAGCCCGAGACTTTGACCTCGGAGGCCCGACGACATCCCGACCGTGGGCAGACTCAGCAGAGCCAGCAGAGCGAGCAGAGCCAGCAGGGCGAGCAGAACGAGCAGAGCGAGCAGGACGAGGGCCACCTCGTCGCCTTGCAGTAGGTAAACCCCTGCCTCTCATCCTGACTCTCTGCAAGCCAGCCTTCGGCAAGCACGCTGTCCTCTGACGGCGTGTTGTAACGTTATCGTATGACTTTCTTTGATGAATTTTACTCCTTCTTCATGACAAGATCACCACTGCAAGGCCGCCTGCCTGCCTGCCTGCCTGCGTGCCGCGCGATAACTAACAGTAAATTAGGCCCTCAGGCTACTCGTCGCCTGCGTGCACTGCCAGTGCCGCCACGACGCCACGTGCAACCTGTGCTTGGGCAACGCAAAAGCGCAATTGGGGTTGCGCAGACTTGGCTGGTGGTGGCGGGGCGGCGGCGCAGAACCGGAGGGAGGGCGGCGGCGCGGGGCAGCGGCGCTGCGCGAGGGGGCGCGGGCGCGGGCGGGCAGGATGTCGTCGGCGCAGCACCGCGCCGGGTGGCAGAAGCAGGCGAACAAGACGCACAAGTCTACGAAGCGCAGCAAGCGGACGCTGGACAGGCTGAATGGCGGCCGCGTCATGGACGGCGCCGGGGCGGGCGGCGGCGGCTTCGGCGGCGCGCGCAGCGTGTTCTCTAGCGCGAGCATGTCAACGGCAGGCGGGCGCGCGGCGCGCGCGAACCGCGCGGCCATGCTGCGCAAGAACAAGCGCGAGGCGACGCTGCTGGCCAAGCGCATGGGCGGCTCCAGCGCGGGCCACATCGAGGGCGGCGCCCCGCGCACCGTGGGCATCGTGCAGCTCTCACCGCGCGGCTTCGTACCCGCGGTGCTAGGCGAGACCGGCGTGCAGCGCCTCAAGGCTGGCGGCGACATGTACACGGAGGTTTTTCCCAAGGAGCGCTTCCGGGCCACCTTTGTCGCCACGGGCCGCGAGACGCTGAGCGTGCTGGACGTGGCCAAGGTGAGCGACATCTTGTGCTTCGTGCTGCCGCTCTCTGTGCCGGACGACAAGAGCCAGGTCTCGGCTGCCAGCTCCAAGCGCGGCGGCACGCTCGAGGTCTACTTGGGCGACGCCATCGACGAGGCGGGCCGCAAGTTCATCTCGATCGCCAAGGCGCAGGGTCTGCCCACCGTGGTGGGCGTGCTGCAGGGCCTCGAGCACGTGCCGGCCAAGCACCGCTCGGCCATTCGAAAGCAGGCGGCCAATTTCTTCGAGGAGGAGTTCGGCGCCGGCACCAAGATGGTCGTGGACGCGCCGGCCAAGGCGGTGGCTGGCATGGCCATGGAGGATGAGGACGCTTCGGGTGGCCTGCTTGCCTCTTTGTCGGCCAACCCGATGGCCGTGGCGCAGAACCACTTCCTGCGCGCGCTCATGGAGTCTCGCTTGAAGCGCATCGCCTGGCGGTCCGAGCGCACCTACATGCTTTCGCACGAGACATCGTATGACGCCGCCTCGCAGACGCTGCGTGTCTCGGGCTACCTGCGCGGGCGTCCGCTGGACGTGCACCAGCTCGTGCACGTCGTGGGCCACGGTACGTACCAGCAGCGGCACATCGAGGCTGCGCAGGACCCGCACCCGGAGCGCCAGCACCGCCAGCGCCAGGGCGACATGGCCGGCGTCGAGGGCGACAACGCGGCGGGCGAGGCCGATGCCTCGCGTGTGCTTGCGGTTGCGGACCCGAGCAAGCTTCCCAGCCTTGCGTCGGAGGCCTCGCCCGATCTTCTGGCTGGCGAGCAAACGTGGCCCACCACGGAGGAGATGGATGGCGACGAGGAGACCGGCCCGGGCGCCACCACCGCCAATAACAGCAGCAGTAGCAGCAGCGGCAACAACAACAACATCAAGACTGGCGAGGACACGGAGGAGAAGAAGCGCGCACGTCAGATGCGCGCGCTCAAGGAAAAGGGTACCTCGGACTACCAGGCGGCCTGGCTGCTCGGCATGAGCGACGACGAGGACGAGGATGGAGACGAGGAAGACGGCGAGGGCCTGGAGGACGAGGACATGGACGAGGCGGAGCAGGGCTTGACCCTGGAGGAGTGGAAGAAGAAGCACCTGAACCTCAAGGACAAGGAGCGGGAGGAGCTGGAGTTCCCGGACGAGGTGCAGACGCCGGATGACATCTCGGCGCGCGAGCGCTTCGCCAAGTACCGCGGCCTCAAGTCGTTCCGCGCGAGCCCTTGGCATCCGAAGGAGTCGCTGCCGCAGGAGTACGCGCGCATCTTCCAGGTGGAAAACCCCAAGTCGCTCGAGAGCCAGGTGCTGCGCGGCGGCGAAGAGCTGGAGCGCGCCTGGTGTGCGGCCACCCTCGGCCGCGACGAGGGCGGCGTTGGCACGGAGGGCATTCTGGAGGGCCTCGTGTACCCCGGGCAGTATGTCACGCTCTGCATTCAGGGCGTTACGGAAGACCTGGGAGCGCGCGCGCGCGCTGATGGCCTGCCGCTCGTCGTGGGTGCTCTGCTGGCGCACGAGCAGAAGCTCAGCGTCCTCAACTGCAACGTGCAGAAGAACGTCGAGTACGAGGAGCCGGTCAAGTCGCGGTCCGAGCTGCTGATGAGCTGCGGGCTCTGGCGCCGCCGCGTGCGGCCTGCGTTCTCGGAGAACACCGTGAACTGCGACAAGCACAAGTTTGAGCGCTTCCTGCACGCCGGCCGCTGGTCCGTCGCCACGGTCTACGCGCCCTTTACGTTTGGGTCCAACGTGCCGGTGCTCTTTTTGGACGAGGGTGCCGACGCCATGGTGGCCAGCGGCAGTGTGCTTGACATGAACCCAGACCGCATCGTGCTCAAGAAGATTTGCCTCTCGGGCCATCCGATCCGCGTCAAGAAGTGCTGGGCCGTCGTGCGCTACATGTTCTTCACCCCGGAGGACGTGCGCTGGTTCAAGCCTGTTGACATTTGGACCAAGTACGGCATGTCGGGCCGCATCATCGAGCCCCTCGGCACGCACGGTCTCTTCAAGTGCACCTTCAACAAGCCCATCAAGCAGCACGACACCGTCATGATGTCACTCTACAAGCGCGTCTTCCCCAAGCCTGTCACTGAGTTCAAGGACCTGCAGCAAGAGCGCCTGCGCGACCAGCAGCAGCCTGTGCGCATGGACGAGGACCTCGATGACGCGGACCTCTGATTTTCTTTCCGATCCGGCGCGGCAAAGAGAAGGAAACGTAACGCCATGTTCTTCTATCATACATTTTTCCACCGCTGCCTTGATTTGGTGGACACCTTAGCTGCTGCTGCTGCTGCTGCTGCTGCTGCTACCGCTAGTAGCACGCAGGCCGGATGATTCGATGCAAAAGTCGCACACACGCTCTTCTTCGGCAGCGCCAGTGCCAGAGAGGCGGGAAATGCGAAAGCGCGAGTGACCATCAAGGCACTCCGCGAAGAGGCGCAGCGTCACCAGATTTTGCCAAGTCTGCGAGAGGTACTCGGGCGCGCGCGTCGCGCCGCGCGGCTGGAAAAGGGCAGGCTTGGCGCACAAGACGGTGAGCGGCGCGCGGCGCGTTAGCTGGCCTAGTGCCAGCGGCACCGACACGTGGTAGCCGCCCGAGGCGGCGTCCGTCTCCAAGTCCTGCCAGTAGAACGCGGAGATCGGGTCGAAGACCACGAGCTTCACGTTGCGCGCCTGCAACGCCTCCGCCGTCAGCGCATTCAGCGTCGCGAGCACCTGCAGGCTGCCCTCGCACCGGTAGATGAGGACGCGCTCCAGACAGGCCTGCGCGACCTCACTGGCGCGCGCCTGCGACAGCCTGCCCGCCTCGCAGGCTTGCTCCAGGGGCGCCGCCACGATGCGCGCCAGGCGCTCCGCGTTGAGCCGCAAGTCGAGGTCGAAGAAGACGACGCCGCCGTCCTCGCCGCCCAGGTTCACGGCGCCGCTGCCGTCACTGGCCTCCACAGACCGCGGCAGTACGCACGTGGCCACGGCGCGCATTAGCAGCTCCGTCTTGCCGGCCTGCGAGGCGCCCGTCACCTCCACCACCTCGCGCACCGCCGCGCCGCCGGTCGCGGTGCCGGGCGCCGCGGCCTCGTGCTCGCGGACGCGCTTGCGCAGCGCGTCCAGCGCCGCCACGCCCCAGCGCGGGAACAGCGCGCCGCCGCCGCGGGCGCGCGCCACCACCTCGAGCCCGCTCTCTCGCGCGCTCTCGCGCCCGCCCGCCGCCATGGCGGCCTCGCCGCGCGCTTGGGCCGTCCGTGGTTGCGCGGCGTTCTGGTTCTGCAGCCAGATGTGAGCATTGACTTCGATGACGATCATGGCAGCCTGAGGGCACAGGCTCAGGCTGGTCGTTAGGTTCAGCGAGAACGAGAGAACTGACAGTGAGGACCGCCGCAACGCAAGTTGCCAATGGCATTCTGGTGATTCAATCGTGGCAAGTCTAGCTAGCTAGAGGTCGAGGTAGAGGTGGAGGTAGCGGCGCCGACGACGAAGGGCTCGCCGATGGCCTCCTCGCTGGCCGACCAGAGCAGGTCCTTGTTGGCAGCGCTGGTCTCGTTGCGACCGGGTTTGGCGGCCACCGCCGGCCCGGAGAAGGAGAGCGTCCAGAACCGATCTGGCCCGTACACCATGCGGGCCTCGATGTTCGGGTCCATCATGCCGCGCAAGAGGCCCATACTTCCGTCCTCCGAGCTCTGGTATATGCGCTGCATGACCCAGATGAGGACCCTGTTCACGCGGCCCTCCCGAAGCTGGTCAGCGGCAAGGTTGGTGAGGCAGACGCCAGGGTGCGCGGTGACGGCGAGGATTGGAAGCTCAGCAGCCTCCAGACGATCCGCAAGCGCCTGCGTGAAGACCGCGTTGGCCAGCTTGCTTTGGATGTAGCGGTCGTAGCGAGGGCCGGTCATGTTGCGGCCCGCGTCGCCGCCGAGGTTGCCACCGTTCCTTCCCAAGTTCTCTGGCTTGAGCTTGGCGATGCTTTTGCGAGCAATGGCGCTGTGGTTTACCACGCGCGTGCTCTCCCCCCACTTGGCGGCGCCCGCCCTGAGGCTTGGCAGGAGCTCCTTGGTGAGCAGAAAGTGCGACAGGTGGTTGGTCTGCATCTGGCTGTCGAAACCGTCCGCGGTCGCTCGGTCCGGCGCGGCCATGATCGCCGCGTTGTTGGCCAGGCTGAAAATCTCCGGGAAACGCTCACGCACCTGCGCCGCGGCCGCGCGTACCGACGCAAAGGACTGCAAGTCGCAGTCGATGCCGTGGACGCGATCCCCGTGCCGCTCGCGCAGCACGCGCAGCGCCTCAACGGCCCGCGACGACGGACGATTGAGCATCACCACAATGCCGCCCTTGTCCAGCGCCGTCTCGGCAGCTTTGAATCCGGTGCCCTCCAGGGAAGACGTACCGGTGACGACGAAGACCTTCCCGTGCGCCTCTGGCAGCTGCTCTTTGAAGGCTGGGAACCACCTCGTGGCTGCGGCCGCAAGCATATTCGGCTGCTTCTCAAGCACAGCTCGCGCTCAGCTCGTGTCTGATTATAATCTACGTTGTCGATGCGGATCTGGCGCCAGCCCGCGTCGCCGCATAAAATTCTGACAGCTTGAAGAGGAGAACGAAAAGGCCCGCAGTTCCTCCGCACATTCTCCGCTCCGTGGACTGGAGTCGAGAAGGGAAGGCCCGGGGCGAAAAAGCCCGCAGTCACGGGTTCTCCGGGGTGCAGTGCTTCGACCGTGACCTTACTGTTCGGATAGGGCAGTCTTGTTGCGTCAGTAGAAGCTCCTCAACCCTTCAGCACATTCTCTGTTCGGTGTTTGAGTTTGGTCGTGGGTCTCTCACCGACTCCGGAGAAGAAAGAACCGGGGCCCGCAGTTGCGAGTTTCCCCGCCGCGCGTGCTGTGGACGCAATGGTGGACGCAATGCAAGGACGAGGACATGACAAGGGAGAATCATTTCGCAGTGTTTGATGGCAAAATCAGACGGGCAGCTTTCGGGTCTTGGGGTGGGTCGGGAGGAAGAACACAGTACGTACGGTGGGAAATCAAAAGACCTCAAGGTTGAGCGTGAACTTGCACTCAGGCGAGGTGTAGCGATGGCAGTTGTCCTTGAGGGCGCGCGCGACGGCCGGGGCGCCGCAGTACGAGAGACCAATCTCCTGGACGCCGTGCAAACGTGTGTCGCGGTTGACCTCGAAGATCTGGTCCCAGGCGGGGCGGCCGTTCCAGACCCAAATGTCACCCTGGCGATTAGGCACGTGGAAGGCGCCGTACTGGAGGTACTGGAGGTTCATCTGTTCTTGGGAGGCGATGGTGGGGTTCTTGAGAAGCCCCTTGAGGGAGGCCATGTCGAAGCCAATGTACTCCTCAGAGACGCCAGCCTCCTGCGTACCAGTGGTCTCGAGCTGACGCTCGCGCACCTTGTTCCGTTGTGCCTCCTTGGGTGGCTTGACGGGCTCGATCTGAGTGGTGGACGGCACGCTGGTCACGTAGACGTTGATCTGGAGCCGGTGATGGCCGGTGATGGCGCCGTTGCGGCGATCGCTGAGCACTCGCTTGGAGATGTCCACGAGCGTCTCGATAAACCAGTCGAAGCTGTCAAGCTCGGAGTGGCGCACGACCCAATACAAGCGCAGCGTCTCGGGCGAGAAGCCTTTGCGCCACTTGTGCTTGGTCACGGCGGAGAGAATGGCGGCGGCCGGCGTGAGGCCGATGCCAGAGCCAATGACCATGACATCGCTGTAGACGGAGTAGACCTGCGCGGGCGCTGAGTGCGGGCCGTCGACGCGGATGAGCTGCTTGCCGTCGGGCCCGAGCAGAGCGCCGCGCTGCACAACACCGGAGCTGTCAAAGTGCGTAAAGTACTTCTCAAAGGACGCCGGCTTCCCCCGCTCATCCGGGCGGCTGCCGGCGCCGGCCATGAGGCGGAAGTACTCCATGACGCGGTAGGTCCAGGACTCCTTGCCCTGAATGCGGATGTGCAGACTCACGTAGCCGTCGCGCTCCAGATCGCCGTAGGCCGACGAGATGGTGAACGGGTGGCTCTCGTTCTCACTGACGTGCGGCACGACGAGGCGCAGGTACTGGCCAGCTTGAAACTGGAACTGCTCGATACGGTCCGGGAAGAAGTGCAGCTTGAGCACTGGGTGCGCAAAGCGCACGTAATCCACATAGAATCTGTGTGTGACGCGGCGCGCGCGGATGAGGCGGTCGATGGCGTACGCTGGGAAAGCCACAATGCCAAAGTACCAAACCTTGGGGCCGTGCGCCAGGAGCAGCGGGAAGACGACCAGGAAGGTGTGGTGGCTCCACCAGAATGCCTCGAAGTGCGCCCTGCGCACCGAGTTGTGCGCCGCGCAGAAGATAATGACCATGCCGAGCGTGACGGCGCCGCCGGTCCAGAGCGAGACCGAACCAAAGGTGTCCACGGAGGCCACCGGCGAGAGGGCGAAGTTGGCAAAGTGGAAGCCAATGTGGCCCAGACTGCCCACGAAGATGGCATAGGCGATGACCTTGTGGAAGGCGATGTTCTTCTTGAGCGGGAAGACGGCGGCCACCGTGCGGCTGGGGCCCACTTCGATCTTGGAGATGTGGTTGAGCGCTGCGCGCAACACTGGAATGAGCACGAGCGCGCAGGTGAAGTCGAGCGAGGTGCCGAAGCCTTTGGCGAAGGGCGCGAACCAGGACAGGCAGTCGCTCGTGCCCATGATGAGGAGGCATTCCTGGCGCTCATTCTCCACAAGAACGACGCGCCCCACGAAGAGCGCGGCGTTCACCGCGGCAAAGCCCAGCACAATGGCGAGCTCCGTGGTGGTCCAAGTCGACATCTTGGCCACGGACACCTTGGGAGCGAAGTTCTGCGACTTGCCCACGCCCTCCTCCTCGTTCTGAAAAACCACGAGGTTGAGCATGGCTACAATGCAGCCAATCACGCCCGAAATAATGGTGGCGTGGCTTGTGAAGCACGGAATGCTCAGGCCCAAGTACAGCATTGAGCGCAGTGGGAGGGCTGGGATGCCGTCGCCGTTCTCACGCTTCAGCCCAAAGAGGTACTCGAAAACGAAGGAGGCGGCCCCCACGCCGATGCAGGCCGGGCCGGTCCAGGACTGCTCTGTGCCCAGCATGACGCGCTTCTTGGCATTGACCGCCTCGTTCATGGCCTCCGAGTGCCAGAAGATGGCGAAGCAGCCGGTGACCACGGCGAAGAGACTAAAGGCGTAGCCCCAGGTGTGACAAAGGTAGAGCCACTTGATCGGCTTGCCGCCCTGAGCACGCTTCTCGTCGCGTAGCTGCGCCACCGGGTCGCGGCGGACCTGCGCCTCGCGCAGCTTCTGCGGCTTGGGCGGTGGCTTGGGCGGCTCATCCGCCTGCGCGCGGAACCAGCCGGCCGGCGAAGCGCCGTAGTTGTCGTCGCGCTGCACGCGGCCCTGGTCGTCACGATCCACCACCTCCACGTAGTTGGCCGGCACGTGGCCTCGCTTACCGTTCAGCTCGGCGAGCCACCACGCGCCGCCTTCCACCAGTTCGATACCAATGAGTTGCTGGCCCGGTCGCACCGTCAGCTCGTCCTCGTACCGAGCGACGTGGCCATACAGGGCGCGCAGCACGGTGCCGCGCTTCTCGCCGATGCCCAGCTCTGGTGCGAACGGGTTGAATCGCTGCACCATGCTCATGCCGCGCGCCCGAGGCACGCCCCGGGCCGAGCCAGCCGGCGCTGCTGAGGGCGCCCCGCTGCCGCCGCTGCCGCCGCCGCCGCCACTACCTTCCTCGGGCTGCAGGCGGACGCTGGGCTTGCCCCCCAGCCAGCTCGGCTTGCGCGCCGCCACGCGCTGCTGCTCCTGCGCGGACGGCCGCCTGAACCCTGGCGGCGCCGTGTACGTCACGTCGCCCTTGCGGTTGTAGTAGTAAGGCCGGTTCGTGTTTTTGTCCATGGCCATGAACCACTCGTCCTGCGGGTCCACCTCCTCGTCATCCTTGCCGCCGCCGCGGCCTCCGTTCCGCGGCATCCCGTGCTCGCGCTCGCGCGTCCCGTCCCTCTGCGAGACTGCGCCTGCCGAGGCGCTGGCGCTGGCGCTGGCACTGCCACAGCTAGCCAGCTACCTGCGCGCGCCGGGCGTGGCCGCCCTCGCGGGTCTGTGTTCTGCGCCGCGCCGCGCCGCGCCGCGCGCCCTGTCCTGGCAGCTCAGCTGGCTGGCACGACTTGAACAAGCTCGCTCGCTCGCTCGCTCGCTCGCCCGCCCGCCTTGCCTCGCCTCACTCGCTCGCTCGCCCTGCCCGAGGATGCCGCGCCGGCTGGCCGGAGAGGCCCGAGCCAAGCCGAGCCAAGCCGCGCCGCGCCGCGCCGCGCCGCGCCTCTCGCCGCCTCTCGCCTCTCGCCGCCGCGCGCGGCCGTACTTCTGTCGCGCGCGCGCCGCCGGCCCGCGCCGAGCGACTCTGGTTTGCGCTGCGCGCGCGCGCACACAGCTCGGCGTCACTCGCTCAGGCTGGCACGTGCTCTCTCTCTCTTTGCCACTCGAGACTGACTGACACGCAGCAGTGCTTTTTACCTTTTCTGTTTATCTCAGCGCGCACACACACACACGCGCGTTGCGGCGCGGCGCGGCGCGGACGAGCTAGCCGTGCAGTGGCCGCCTGGACTTCGATGTCCTTGACATCCTTGACATCATGTCGCTTCGAGGCGAAGTCTGGGCGACAGAGCCTGCTAGTTGCGGTCGGGTGGGGTGGACACGGCTGCGGCCCGCGTGTGCATGTGGATCGCTCGCGGCGCCAGGAATCTCGTGCGTGCCGTGGGACGCTCGGCGACGCTCGCTCGGCCACGCCGCCACGGGCTGACATTGGCCCGCTCGCATGCTCGCTCACTTCCAGCTCACAGGCAGGCATGATGCATCAGCGATGATCAATCGTCCCTGACAAGGGCCGTGGTGAGGACGTGGGCCAGGCCGAGGCGCGCCGAGCGGTTGGCGGAGCGGATCGCGACGCTGCAGGAGCCTGTGACAAGCGCGAGGCGGACGAGGCAGCCGACGACGGCGGGCTTTTGCACGCGCGGGTTGATGGTGGCCGTCTGGATCGTGCAGGCGCCCGAGACAGAGCCGCCGTCCCTGGACGGTGCGAGGTTGAGGGAGTCGAGGATAGACATGACCTGGTCGACCTCGGCGGACCCGATAGTGGACAGCGAGATGGTGTCCTGTGCAGCTTCGCCGAGGGCGTCCCACTTCGCGGCGAAGTCCGTCGCGGGGAAGCTGACGGCCGTGGCGAAGGAGGTGACGGCTGTAGGCATGCGCAGGTCCACAAAGTAGAGCAGGCCGTTGAAGGAGTAGGACAGCTTGATGTCGAGCGGCGCCTCAAAGGGCACCATACAGGTGACGAGAAGCTGCTGGCGGATCTGCGAGCGTGGCGGGATGACCGGGTCGACGATGGAGCCTTGCACTTGGAGATTGGTGTCGCCGATGACGGTGCAGATGACCTCTTGGCACGGCAGGTCCGTCTTGTTGCCAATGAAAAGCATGACCTTGCCCGTGGCGCCCTGGTACTGGTGCTGCAGCCCAACCTGGACGATGGCGTCTTCGTGCAGCAGGCCCTTGGGCTGCAGGAGCGCCTTGCGGTAGAGTGCAAGACTGACGTCCTTGGCCAGCCGGATGGACGGGGCCGTCTCGGTATAGTCGTCGTCGCCGAGGTTCAGCAGGTCCCCGAGGTCGCCCACGAGCGCTGGCTCGGTGGCGGTGGCGGCCGGGGAAGACGAGGCAGAGGCGGCCGAAGGCGAAGGCGAGGGCGAGGAGGATGGGGAGGAAGAAGGGCCAGCGGGGCCGCTGCCGCTGCCGCCGGATGCGAGGCCGCCAAGACTGATGCCCTGGCGACCGCGCGTGCGGTCGACCTGAATGCCGCGCACGTCAGTGGCGAGCTGCTCCTCGGAGAACTCCGGCATGGGCTCGAGCACACGCGCGCGCGAGGCCGGGTCGAGCGAGGACTGCAGCGCAAAGTACTCGCAGGCGCGCTGCTGCAGCTCCAGGTCGCTGGAGTCGCGGTAGGCGTCGAGCAAAACCTCGACCTCCTCGCCGAGCACCGCCGGGTAGGCCAGCGCGAGCTTGGCGTAGGCGTGGAGCATGATGGCCCGGGCGCGGTTGGACGCCGTGCCAAAGTGCTGGTTGATGGTCCCAAAGAGCGTAGGCGGGTCGCACACCCCCTGCTCCACGAGCAAATTGCCGAACTCACCCAGGAGGTAGGCGCTAAGCTTGACGCCCATTTCGTGTACGTGCGGGGCGCGCAGCGCGCGCAGGCCCGCCTCGGCGGCAGACCGTTGCACGTCGGGCGTGTTGGTGACGATCTGCACCGCGCGGTGCCAGATGTCGTCCGAGACGAAGTCGCCCGCCGTCTCGGCGAGATGCAGGATGGTGTCAATGTACCACTGGCGATCGGTTGCAAATCGCTCGGCCAGAATGGCGATCTTGAGCACCATCTCCGGCTTGATCGCGTACGCGGCGGACCCGAGAATCTCGAGCAGGCGCTCCACGACAGTGCGGGCGTTTGAGGCGTCGCACATGGCAAAGACGAGGTCAAGCGAGCGCTTCCGGATGGAGTCGTCGCGCTCCTCGAGCGAGGCGAGAATAATGTCCTGGTGCTTGCGCACGCTGAGGAGCGCGCGGGCCATGCCCTCACGATGCGCGAGCTGCGCGAGGCGCGCCATGCCGGACAGACCCAGATAGCGCACATTGGCATCCTTGAGGATGACGAGGCGGGCGAGCAGGTCCACCGTGCACTGCAGCAGGTCCGGATGCACCTGTGCGCCGTAGTGCAGCACGAGGTTGACGGCCTCCATTCGTACCGAGTGCTGCACGGAGGCTTCCTCGATGGTGGTGCCAAGCTCACTGAGCTCCAGCACGGCCTTGAGCACACGAACGAGGATGGCCGTGGTATCTGGGTCCGCCGTCACACCCTGGTGACCGGGAAAGGGGAAGCGTTGCAGGAACTGAAGCGCGCGAACCTGCAGCGCCGGGCAGGCGACGCCGTGCAAGAGGTAGCCCTCGGGCGCGCTGACATCAAGCGCCAGGCGCTCCAGCAGGCGCACGACAAGGGGCACGGCGTCCCGTAATGCCCCTTCCGGGTCGGGCGTGCTGCAGAGCAACTCCAGCAGGCAGAGCGTGTGGCCGAGCTCGAAGGCGTCCTGCAGGGCTGGCGCCGCGATGCCCGGCAGGTCGGCAGGGTCAATGAGGCCATCGGCGAAGCGGGCCAGGCTGCCGAGGCAGAGCGCCGCCTTCTTGCGCACTGAGGGCGGCGGCTTGTCCGAGGTGAGCAGGCGCGCCACGTCTGGCCCGAGCGTCGTGGCGAGCTCGCGATTGGCCAGATTGCCGCAGAACTGCAGCGCGAGCGTCTGGTCGAAGACCTTGTCGCTCTGCAGGTCCGTGCGCACCGTGTTGATGACGAGACGGGCTAGGTCCACGTCGTCGCCCACGAGCACGCCGAGCGCCAGGTAGCCGACCTGTTTCTCCGCATTCACAGTGGAGTTGGCCAGGTTCACAGCCTCCACGTGGCCGAATTCCACCTCGTACCCTAGCATGTGAATGTACACCAGTTTCCACACGTACTTCTTCCGGTCATAGCTCTTGAGCGCCTTGCTGCCCGCGAACTTGGTCCGCACGTTGGCCAGCTCCTTGCGCACGCGGGCCACCTCCGCCTCCTGGCTCGTGCACTGCCGCACCTCGTTCACGAACTTGCGCAGCCCGCGCTTGCTCGTCGGCACCAGGTCCATCGCGCCGCTTCGCGCGCGCGCCGCCGCCGTCCGCGCCCGCCCGCGCCGCGCGCGCGCTGCGCCGAGCCTATCCGAGCTGAGCCGAGTCCTCCTCGATTTGAACTCCAGCATCCGAGCCGCGGCGGCGGCGGCGGTCGGCCACGGTTAGGCCTCCGCTTAGACCGCTTCTCCTCATGGCCAGATCGTGCACGACACTGGCATTCTCGCTTTATTTTCTTGTAGAAGATGTCACTGCAGTCAAATTGTCAAAGACCTGTCAAAGACCTTTGGGGCGACCCACACGCTGTGACAGCCTCGCAGACGACGTTGTACAGTGGCAGTTTCCCTCCGTCGCAGCACTTTCACAACACGCTACTTCTCCTCGGACTCGAGCTTTCGCTCGCTCCGCTCCTGCGATTGCAGCCGCGGCTGTGCTCCCCCAGCTCGCAGCGCGCAGTAAGCTATTGGACCGTGGACCTCGACGAAGGATGTAGGTACCTAGCCTAATGCGAAAGGAAATCGATGCTCGTAATCTCACGCAACGGCGACCAAATTGCAGTGCGAGGACTGGTATCTGGTACTAGCCTACCTACCACCCCCGAGTGCAAGTGGTACATTACCTCAAGTCAGGCTGATGCGGCTGGCTGATGTCCGGCTGATTGTCTGTGAGTGCGCGCCAGAAAAAGCCATTCCGACGGAAGAGCGGTCTGGGATTAGACTGCGCCAGTTCAGGAAAGGCCGCGCGACTCGGCCTGGAGCAGCCCCGCCCGTGGCCGACCCTGGCACTGGCAGGCCGCAGACCCGCTACTGCCGTGTCTCGTCACGTCTCGTCTCGTCTGAGTCGTCTCGTCTCGTCTCCACGTTGTTTCGTCTCGTGCAGTGTCGTGGCTCGCTCGTCGAAGGATGGCGGCCGCTGCGCGGTTCGACTGGCGTAGCGCGACGGACAAGGCGAAGCTCGCCGAAGACGTGAAGCGCAGTCTGGACGAGCACGGGTATGCAGTGGTAGAGCACTTCATGGCCCCGGAGCGCGTGGCGGCCATGAAGAAAGAGATCACGGCCATTTTGGACCGCACGCCGCGCGGGCGCAATGACTTTGAGGGGTTCAAGACGCGGCGCATGTATGCGGTCTTCGCCAAGACACGCAGCTTTGACGACCTGGCGACGCACCCCTTTGTCCTGGACATGATGGAGCGCGGACTGGAATCGAACGAGATCCTGCTGTCGAGCCCGACCGGCATCGAGATCCTGCCCGGCGAGAAGGAGCAGCTCGTGCATCGCGACGACGGCAAGTACCCCATTGTGAAATTGCGGGTGCAGGACGTGATCATGAACTCCATGTGGGCTCTGGATGACTTCACGGAGGAAAACGGCAGCACGGTTATCTATCCCGGGTCGCACAAGTTCACGAGAGAGGAGCAGCTGCGCAAGCTGAACGCCAAGCCGTGCGAGCTGACCAAGGCCTCGGCCACGATGCCCAAGGGCTCGGTGATGTTTTACCGCGGCAGCATGATGCACGGCGGCGGCGCCAATCACTCGGACCACGCGCGCCTCGGCGTCATCCTCGAGTACTGTGCGGCCTGGGTTCGGCCCCAGGAGAATCACTTCCTCGCGGTCCCAAGCGAGGTCGTCGCAAATCTTCCAAAGCGACTGCAGGAGCTCCTGGGCTACTCGGTGGCTGCGCCCTTTATCGGCTACGTGGACGGGCGCCACCCACGAAAGAGTTTGCCCCCGGCCTCGGGCAAATTGTAAAAGCAGAGTCACTGGCTGGCGAGAGCGCCGGGTCATCCAACAAGCAAGCAACCGAAAAATCAAACAAACTTGGAAAGAGAAGTGACAAAAGAAATGATCGACGACTCGGAGAACCGGCACGAGACTTTGCTAAGGGTTGGCTTTGCTTGCGAGGCGAGGCCCGGCCCGGCCCGGCCCGGCCCGGCGTGTCACGTTGTGCTTTGTTCTTTTTACATGCGAGCCTCGATGAGTGGGACGAAGCCAGGCGCCGGCGGTGCAAAGCGCAGCGGGCGCTGGCCGAAATTGATGCGCAACTCAGTGCCATGACTCGCGGAGATGGCGGGCGCGACGCCGTGCGCGAAGCCCGGGCAGAGGTCGCGCAAGTTGGCAAAGGCGAGGCCCATTGGCATCGCAAAGCTGCCATTGAGGCCGAAGAGAAGGCTGCCCGAGTCCATGTCAACGCAGACCGTAA
This sequence comes from Thraustochytrium sp. TN22, assembly GCA_013306675.1. Lineage (NCBI taxonomy): Eukaryota > Bigyra > Thraustochytrida > Thraustochytriidae > Thraustochytrium > Thraustochytrium sp. TN22. Next base: position 144,231 of record JABLUY010000043.1, on the reverse strand, counting down.
GCACGTCGCCCTGGTTCCAGCGCAGGCCAAAGGGCGCCTTGCCGGGCCACTTGCGGCAGTTCATGCCGTCGATAGACCACGAGTCCTGGAACTCCGGGTGGTGCACCGGGTAGCCAACGCCGTAGTCCGAGAGGTAGTGCTTGTGCGTGGCAAACCGACGCGAGATCCAGCCAAAGGAGGGCGAGTCGGTGGCCTTGACGATCTCGATCTCGAAGAACGCCTTGCCCGACGTGATGAAATGATCGACGGCGGCCGCCGTGGCGTAGCTGAAGAAGCGCAGGGTGCCGTCCGGGCCGGCAGAAGCCTGGACGTCCCCGGGAACGCCGCGCACGCGGCGCACGGGCACTAGGCCCTGGGCTATCTGCGCAGAGGCAAGGTCCTCCTCGCGCTGCATGTTGATGGCGTGCGCCTCGCGCGGCGGGAGGCCGACCATGGCAATGCGCTGCAGAAGATAGCTGGCGTCCTCCTGCACCAGCGAGGGCGATGCCGCCGGGACCGGGATCAGACCATTGGCGGCGACTGGAGCGGGCGAGGCCGTGGCGTCGCCGCCATCGACGCGCGTCATGAGCGCGGACGCCTCCGCGTAGAGCTCGGCAAGAAGAGGCACAGGGACATGCTCGACGATATCCTCCGCGTGGTCTGGGGCGAGGTGAGCGAGAGTGCTAAGCGCCAGGTAGACGGTGTCCGGGGTACCCTCGCGAAGGACCTGGGCGAGGCGAGGCAGCGCGCCGGCGCTGACCAGGGCCGCACGCGTTTCCGTGGGGCCGCTGGCGATGAGGCGCAGCGCAGCGATGACCTGTGTGAGCGCCTTGTCGGCCGGCAGGCGCAGGTGGCGGATGAGCTTGGGCACGCCGCCGTGCAGCACGATGAGCTCCTTGTGCACCTCTTGGTAGGCGAGGCTGCGCAAGGCGCCGGCGACGCGGCACACGATCTCCGGGTTGTCCGAGTCGAGGCGGCGGATGAGCGCCGGGATGGCGAGCGGGTCGCGCATGATGGCGCGCTCGACGCCGTCGTGCATGGCAAGGTTCCAGAGGCAGCCGGCGGCGGAGACGACCATGGACTCGTTGGCGCTTGAGTCGACGATGCGCACGAAGCGCGAGATGGCGTCGGTGCGCACCATGAGCTTGCGATTGGCAGCGTCGAAGCTGAGCGCCAGAAGAGCACCGCACGCCTGGCGGCGCAGCATGGTCTCGCGATCGGCCAGCAGCGCGACGAGCGTGGCGACCGTGCCGAGCGTGGCGGCGGTCGCCTGTACGCCGGGGCGCGTGGCGAGGATGCGCAGCGTGGCGGCGGCCTTGCAGGCCAGCATGGTCTCGTCTTCGCCAAACTCGGTCATGGAGCTCTCAAGCGTCGGATCGCGCAGCACCGAAGCGTTGGCGAGCACCCGCGCGTGCAGAATGCCCACGAGCGGCTCGAGCACACCATTGGCGGCGAGCAGGTCCTTGTTGGTGTCGAGAATGGCCATGTTGCGCAGCGCGCCAGAGGCCTGGAGCTTGGCGGTGATGGAGCCGCAGCGCAGCACGCCGGCGAGCGCGGAGACAGCGTGCTTGGTCGAAGCGATGACACTGCCAATCTCGAGGCTGGCCGCAAGGTTCCAGAGCGCGCCGGCGGCCTCCGCCACGGTCTCGGCTGTGCCGACCTGTACGAGGTGCACGAGGCAGGCGATGACCTGCGGCGACTCCTCGACCAGGCGCTCGCGCTGGCCCTCCACGGCGGCGAGAAAGAGCACAGTGGAGGCGCAATACTGCAAGATATCGAGGTCCTCGGTGCCGAGCAGGTCGTATTGCAGGAGCGCGCGGTAGATCTCGGCCACGACGATGCGCCCCGTGCCGTGGCGCGCGATCTCGCCCACGGCCTCGCGCGTCTGCGACATGCGCGCCACAACCTCAAAGGCGAGACGACGCGTGGAGGCCGGCATGGCGCGCGTCTGCGCGAGCTCGAGCAGCACGGCAACGGCGCCGCTGTGCGCGAGCACGGTCGAGGAGCGCAGCCCCTCGCGAAAGGCAAAGGTGGACAGCACGGCGAGCGAGTCCTCGAGCGCACGGCGCATGACGAGGCGCGCGTCGGCCGCAGCGCGGCGCAGGCGGTCGAGCAGCTGCGGCAGCACCTCGTCAACCTCGCCGATGCGGTACGAGAGCAGGTTATGCTTGGCCTCCTGGCCGATGACGGGGCTGACGGCGTCCAGCAGCGGCTCAGTGGCCTGCACGTTGCAACGCTTGAGCTTGAGCTTGGACAGCGCCGCGAGCGAGATGAGCGGGCTCAGATCCTCCACGCGGGAGCACCCGCTCACATCGAGGTGGAAGAGGCGGCGCAGGCCCGTGAGCGGCGCGATCGTCGTGACGCGCGCGCAGTCCGCAATGGAGAGCTTCTCCAGCGAGGTGCAGGTGGCAAGCGCCTCCACGTCGCGCAGCTGGTGGCAGCCGCCGAGGTCCAGAACGGTGAGGCGGGAGCAGCCCTGCAGCGCATCGATGCTGCGCAGGTTGCGGCACATGTACAATGAGAGCTCCTCCAGGCAGTCCGACGCCGGTACGAAGTCGGCCGACTCGAGGTTGCGCGTGTTGCGCACGTACAGATGCGAGAGCCGCGGGAGCGCGCGCAGCACCTCGCTGTTCTCCAGGTGCTGGCACGAGACGCCTGCGTCGAAGCAGCGCAGCTCGCGGCATTCCGCCATGTCGCTCGCATCAATCACGTCCACGTCGCCCGTCATGATGAGCCGCACCAGCGCCGGCTTGTCCAGAACCTGCCAGATCTCGTGCTCACGGCCAGGCGTGGACCGCGCGCGGAGGCCCGCCACGCTCCACGCCGTGAGCCGTGCCTCTTCCTTGTCTTCCTCCTCTTCCTCTTCCTCCTCCTCCTGCTGCTGGTGCTGGCCGTGCCGCCGCGGCGCCCTTCGGACGACGAGCTCCGCATCATCCGGATGAGCCTGGGCCTGGGCCTGGGCCTGGGCGTGAGCCTCGTCCTCGTCCTCCTCGAGATCGACTTCCGAATCCTCGTCCGAGGAGCTCGCCTCGGGCACAGCGCGCGCGCGACCCGCGTCGCTGCGGGCGCGCTTGTTCGTGTGGCCGTCGTGCGCACCGCAAAGCCCGTCCATCGGGCTCACGGCGCTCCCGAAGAGGGCCATGCTGGGGCGCACAAGTGAGAGGCGGCGCAGGTCCTCAGCGTCGAATACGCTATGAAGGCGGTCCAGCCGCAGCGGGCAGCCGCGCAGCGCGCGCAGCAGCGCAGGGCAGACCGCCGTCAGGTGCACAGTCTCGGTAATGGAGAGAAAAGAGGCCATCTTGTGCACGAGGCCGCGCTCCGCGAGCGCGAGCGCCTGAAGTGGCGCCAGCGCTGCGGGCCGCTCCGGCGCGATCATCATGGCCTCCTCCTCCTCCCCCTCGTCCACCTCCGCAAGCGCCGCCTCCTTGGCGACCTCGGGACCGTCAGCCATTTCGGCATCGTCGCATGAATCGAACGAGGGCAGGTCCAACGAGTCATCCAATGGCTCGAAGGACTCGCCGAGCATGCTGGGCGTCGACATGTCGCTCACGTTGCGCCGGTGCTCGCCGAGCTTGCCGACCGTGCCATCGGCCTGCAGGATCATGGCCACCTGGCACCGGTGAGTGGCGTCGCTGCGACCGGCTTCGCGCAAACCATCGCCGATGTCCATGGCATCCGCCACGCGCAGCGCCTTGACGGGCCCGCGCGCGCTCGGGACGACTGCCGCGGCACTCGCCGCCGACGCAGTCGCGTGCGCATGGTCGTAGGTCAGCCGCAGTGACACCGTGTCTTCGTTGTGTTTGCGTGGCCTCTTCGTGCCGGCCGAGTCCTGCTGCTGCTGCTGCTGCTGCCGGCCTTGCTGCTGCTGGCGCCGACGAACTCGCCGCTGGTTCTGCTGCCGCTGGTTCTGCTGCTGCGACAGCGGCGCGTTAGGCCCGCTGGCCGCGCGTGGCCTGCGCACCAGCGACCTGGCCATGCCACTGGCCTCATTCTCCGCATCGGCGCCGCGCGCGGCCTGCGCGATGGGCTCCTCCGCCAGGCCAGCGGAGGCGCAGCGCCTCCTCGTCGGTGGCGGCGCATGCGCCCGGGGCGTCTGGTGCTGGAGCATCGCGTCTCGCTGGCCTCGCCTCGCGTGCTCGCGTGCTCGCGTGGCCTCCGCTCGCCTTGCCCCGCCTCGCGTGGCGCGGCGGTCGCCTCCGCTCGCCTTGCCCCGCCTCGCCCCGCCTCGCCTCTCGCCTTTGCGCGAGCCTCGTTCGAGTCTGGCGCCGCGAGACAGCGCAGCGCGACTGGGCTCGATCGCCGACGCTGCTTTGCAAGAGAGAGGGCCACCGCGGTCGCTCTGCGCCTCCGCTCCTCGCTCGCGGCGACGCGCACGGCCGCGCCGGCCTACCCTCGCTTCGCCTCGCCTCCCCTCGCCTCGCCTCGCCTCGCCTCGCCTCGCCTCGCCTCGCCTCGCGCGCCTCGAGCCGAGTCTGCCGTTGCCCGCACCCGCGCACACGAGCTGGCCGGCGCGCGCGCCTTCTGCCCGCGGCGCAGCGGAGGCGGCCTCGTGCACCTGGCCGCGGCGGTGCAGCGCTGGGCCGAACTCGAGCTTGAACGCCTGCAAGCCCGGGCCAAGTCAAAGGAGGAGCTCGGGCAAGGCAACCGGCGCCGGCGAGAGCGCCGCGAGCGGGCGACGGCGACGGCGCGGCCAAGTCTGAGCGCTGCGCCGCGCGACTCGGACTGCCGGCCAGGGCTTGATAGCTCGCCGTCCCGCTGCTCGGGCTGTCTGTGCTTTTGAACTTGAATTCGAACAGTGCCACGCTGCTACGAGAACGAGGACGCGGGCGACGGGGCGAACGGCGACGACGAGGACGGCGACGAGAACGGCGGCGGCGGCAACGACGACGACCGCGCAGTGCACGCACGAGCTCAGGCAGCCAAGGCAGGAAGCGGCGCTAGCTTTGCTTCGCTTTTCGAACCTCGCTTGTCCCCTTCGCGCTTCGGTCAGTGGCCGCTGTGGCTTGCGCCCCGCGCCGCTGTCAGACTCGAGCTCGCCCGCTAGCTCGCAGGATTGCCCGCGCCCACGGGAGCGCTCCACCGCCTGTGCCAGCGCAGGCCTCTCCGCCCGCGCCGACCCAGCGTCCGCAGTCGGCGCGCTGTGCACGCAGCGCGGCAGCCAGCAAGATTTGCTTGGGCCTGCGATCCGATGCTCCGGGGCTAGCCTAGCCCGCTAGCCCAGCTGAGCTGGTTTGCCTGCGCGCGGCCGCCGCAGCGCCGGAGGTCTGCCGCCGCGCTGGCCGGGCCCTGCCCAATCGGCCGCCGCGCGCGCCGCCGCCAGCGCGGGCCGCCCGCCCCCTGCCCCGCACCGGGGAGCGCGCCGCCCGCGCGCGCGGGGCACGCGGCGCTAGTCAGCCCGCCTCGTGCCTTCGGGCCTCTGGCTCCCGTCGTCAGTGTTACTTATGTGCTACACGAGTTTCCTGGCAGGCAGCTCAGCTCATGAGCTCTCACTGTCACCGCAGCGGACGAGAGCGCAAGCAAGGCTGGGCTCCCCTGCAGTGCACGCGACGCGGGACGCGGCCAAGGCTCGACCAGCTCGGGCCAGCAGCGCCCAGCACTGGCAGCACCAGCTCGACCAGCGCGACCAGCTCGACCAGCGTGGCGGGCCGTGCCGGGTTGCGGAGGACGTTCTCGTGCTCGACCGGCGCGCGCGGCCGGCGCGGCGGCGCGGCGCCGGCACTCGCGTTCTTCGGGCCTTGGGCGGCCTCCGAGTCGGAGGTTGGCGCCGCGGCTGCCGCCACGCGGAACTTACTTGGCAGCAGGAACCTGGAGCAAGCGTGACGATTACGATAACACTGACACATTAGCCTAGCGGCGAAACAAGGCACAGCCCGCCCAGCAGAGGAGCCGTCAGACACTCACGAGTCTTAGCTAGCTAGCTAGAGGCCTAGCCAAGCTAGCCTGGAGACGAGCCAAGTCCGAGCCGAGTCCACGATCGAGAACATTTGGTTGACGGTTGCTCCGCGTTGCTCCGGCCGGTTGCTATTTATAGTCTCGAGGTCAAGACTCGGACTCCAGGCGAGCCCCCGGAAGTGTTATCATGGAGAGACGTCGCGGCATCGCCGGCGGCCACGGAAACGAGTCAGGGCCGCCTGACCCGCCGAAAGCTCCGCGCTTCCCGCCCGGGCCCCTGCTTCCTGCACTTCGCTCTACACAGAGCTGCTGCACTTGCGCTGCTTGTCTCGTGAACCGGCGGCTTGACGAGACGAAACCCCAAAGACCCAGGCGGCAGGACGTTCGACGGGCTCGAACTTGGGCGGCGGCGGGCGGCGGCGGCCTCGGGCAAGCTCGAGCTAGTTAGCAGCTAGCTAGCTAGCCAGGGAGAACGCGACCGCAGCCCAGAGCACGTGCACGAGCCTGAACAAGGCCGCGCGCGCGAGTCCAGGACTCCAGGCCGCTCTGCGGGCCGCTGGCCGTGGCGGCTGGGGCGCGTCGCCGCCGCGCGCGCCGCGCTGGCCCGACCCGCGGCCCGCGGCGAGACTGGGCTCGCCGTCACACTTGCGAGTCGCCACCGTGACGCCACGCCGCGCGCGCCAGCTGGGCCAGCCTGACCGTGATCGGGGCCTCGAACGATGCACTAGCAGCACTGTGCGCGCCGAGTGCGCGGTCCATCACCAAGTCCTCACGATCCATGATGGCGAGCCGCGCCATTGCAAGGCCACTGGCAAGCGCAATAGGCCTTTCAAGCTAGCTCTAGAGAGACGGACCCGTGCGCTCGCCTGCGGGCGGGCGGCTCACCTTGACTTTCGCGGCCTGGCGACGCCAGCTACGCTCACGAATTGGCTGCTGGCGGACTTGGCCTACTCCCTCTCGAGTCTCGCCTCGACTCGCCTCGTGAGCCAGGCTACGCTCGCAGGCCAGGCTCCACTCGCAATCAGCCAGCCTGAGGCTACTAGGAGGCTACACCCGCAACCGGCCAGGCTGCGCTAACTTTGCTAGTACCACTCCGTCACGCCCGTCGTGGCGGCCGGCGGCTCTGGGCTCGCGGCGCCATCAGTGTGACCGCGCGGCAGCGCGCGCAGTGTGAATTGTGTGAAAAAGTGCTGGACTTCAAGTTATGATACGGGTACAGATCGAATCAAATACGCGGCGAAGACACGCGCGGGCGGCAGCCCGCGAGCGGCGAGCGGCGAGCGGTGCCAGGGCGGACTTGGTCGCTCTTTCTCACGTCAGGTCGGCACAAAGAGCGGCCGCGGCGGGCGCAGCGCAGTACTCAGCACGGAGGCGAGCACCACGAGGAGGACCGCCAGCGTCGACCAGGAGCACACGCGCGAGTCGGCCGGCACGGCCGTCGCGGTAGTCGCGCCGAGCGCCGGGGGCGCCGGCGCAGGTGCGGCGAAAAGATTGCTGGACGCCTCGACCTCCGGTCCGGGCTCGTCCGCACAGCTCTCGGTGGGCGAGACCTCCTGCTCAGGCTGCGACTTCGAAATGCTGCTTTTCAGCTCCTCTATGACAGGCTTATGAGCCCTTCTCAGATCATCTCCTTCCCTGCGTTGCCTCGTTGCCTTAGGTCCAGCGCCGCGGGCGCTCGACTCTTGAGTGACATCCGCAGCCTCCTGCTCCTTCTGTGAAATTATCGCCTCCTTGCTTTTCACTTCCTCCTCCCTGTCAGCCAGGTCCTTCGCCTTGGCCTCCAGTTCTTCAATCTTCTTCGCCAGCGCCTGGTCCTTGTCAGCCAGCGCCTGGTCCTTGTCAGCCAGCGCCTGCTCAATCGCAGCAGGCCCCTGCTGCGTGCTGGCCAACTCCGTCTCCTTGCTTGGCGATGTCGACTCCCTCGAAGCCAGCGCCTCCTCCTTGGCCCTCATCTCCTCCTCCTTGGCCCTCATCTCCTTCTCCTTGGCATTCAGCTTCTCCTCCTTGACCTCCAGCTCCTTCTCCTTGGCCTTCACTTCCCCTTCCCTGCCAGTCAGCGCCTTCTCCCTCGCAGCTTCTTGCTCGGCGTCGGGATGCACCCTTGCGACGGAGTTTGCCGCGCGCACCTCTTCCATGTGCTGCTGCAGCCTCGCGAGACTCTCGTTGCTCGCGCCCAGCTTCTCAGCGACGTCCTTCAGCTCCGCTTCCTTCGCCGCCAGCTTCTCTTGACTTCCATGCAGCATCGCCTCCACCTCCTCGCGCTGTGACTCGCTCTGCTCGAGCTTCTCCTTGTTCTCCTCAAGCTGCACGAGCGCGTTGTGAAGACTGCGTTGCATCTTGCGCAGGCGATCGGCGCTGCCGCCATGCGCGGATACGGGGCTACGCGGCGATCCGGCCGCCGATCCGCCAACGGACGCCTTCTTGCGCTTCAGGGTCTTCCGGGCCTCCTTAGCACTAGCGAGTTCAACACGCAGCGCCTCCACCTCCTTGGCGATTTCACTCTTTTGCTCGACGAGCTCCTCGTTGCGATCAGTCTCCTGCTTCAGGTCACTCTGCAGCTTCTCCACCTCGCTGCTCAGCTCCTTCTGGAGGCTTCCCAACTCGGCCTTCGTCTCTGCAAGCTTTTGCTCCGTGTCTGCCAGCTTCGTACGTAAGGTTTCAAGCTCTTCACGTGCGCTCTCCAGGTCCTCGCGCGCATCCGACACTTGTGCGCCGGCTTCGCTCGTACTCGTGGCTGCCGTCCGGGGCTCCTCCGCATCGTCTTCGGTCTGCGCTCCCGCCGCAGCCACCTGCGGCGCCTCGGTCTGCGCGGCGGCCTCCTCCACCGCCCTCACGGGCTCGGGCCCCTGCGCTGCAGTCTCCAGGTCGGCGATTTTCTTCTTGAGCTCGGCCTCGCGTGCAAGGTGGCCCTCCACGGCCTCGCTCACTCGCTTGTTGGCCTCGACCTCCAGTTCGTCGCGAATCGCCGCCTTTTCCGATGCGAGCGTTTTAATCGTCTCCTCGACCTCCTTTTGCTTGGCGAGAAGCGCTTCCCGCTGGCGCGCAATCTCGAGCGTGAGGGTTTCGGTCTGCTTTTTCAGATCCTCCTCGGCATTCGCGGCCTTCGACTTTTGATGTTCGATTTGGCGCGCCAAGTCGTCCCGCTCCACCACCAGCCGCTCTACCTCCTTGGTCAGGTCATCGATGCGCTTCGTGCTGGTGGCCCCTGAGGGTGCGTACCCCTCCTGGGCAAGCGAGAGCTGCACGGACGCCCGTTCCGCCGCTTTCTGCTTGCTGCGACTATCCTTTAAGAGCACAAGCATCTGCTCCTTCTCCTCCTCCGTACCGCCCTTGACCATCTCGCCCGGCTTGGCCTTGCCGCTGCCGCTCAGCCTCGGCGACCCCCTGGCGCGCTCGAGCGCCGCCTCGCCCGCCGCGTCCACCTCCGCCTCTGGCGCCGCATCCATGTTGATAGCGTCCATCTGCACCGTCGCCGTCACCGCCGCCGTCACCACCGCCGCCGCCGCCGCCGCCGCCTCCACTTCGCGCTCTGCCGCGGGCGCAGCCGAGGCCGCGCGGTAGTAGCCTGCTCCGTCGAGCTCCGCGCCGGCCGTCCTCATCCTCGCCCCGGCGAGGCTCTCGCCGTCGACCGCCCGCGTCCGCCGCCGGGCCGCGGGGAGGGGTGGCGCGGCGGTGCAGCGGGGGAGGGGCGCCGCACGCCGCCGCCCTGACTCGCGCCGCCGCCAGCCACGCTTGCGCGCCTGCCGCCGCGCGCTGCGCCGTCCCAGCGCCGCGCGGCCGTGCAGGCGGGCACTTGCGCAGCGCGCGCCTGGCCGGCGAGTGGTCTATTGGCGAGAGGCGTTGCGATGGGCCTCTTTTTCGAGGTTTGAAACCTTTGCTCTTTGAGCGCTTCGAGGTCAGGTCAGGTGTTGTTCAAGCAGTCCTCCTCGCTCGAATCCTCGCAGGAGATTGCGGGCTCGGAGGCGTGGGCGGCTGCGGTAGCTGCAGCTTCGGCGTCGTCACGGTGGCACGGTGGCAAGGCGTTACGGCTCGCTTTTGGGAGTGCACACCAGGGGCGCGCGCCGTTGAAAAGCGAGCCATCGAGATTGCGGCGGCGGGGCGTTGAGCTGACTGTACGTGCTTCTCCGCAGGATGGTGGGCGGCGGTGGTGAGCTGCGATGCGATTTGATGTGCAGCGGTGTGCAGTAGGCTAGTACGCTTCATTGTAGTAGAGAGTTAGCGCCAAGAGAGCCGCTTTTCGGCCGCTCCCCCCCCCCAGGGCGCGCGCACGGCGTCCGCGTTGCAAGCAAGCGAGTGTTGCTCTTCCTACATAGGTCTGGGCGCGAGTTAACGTGGTGGCTGCGGGCACGCCAAGAAGCGCCATCGTTGCGTTGCAACTCACCATCGTGCTCGCAGTGGCCGGGCTGCGGCAGCGCGGCGGGGCGCGCCTGCGCGCGCGCGCGTAGCCACGCCGGCAGGCGAGGATGGCTCACCATGGCGCAGCAACAGCAGCAGCAGCAGCAGCGGCAGCGGCAGCATCGGGGGCGTCAGCAGGTGCAGCAGGTGCAGCAAGTGCAGCAAGTGCAGCAGACGACCAAGCCATGCACTCGCCCATGGCGCTCGTGGATTCGCCCGTGGTGCCCGACTCGACCGTAGAGCCCACCAGCTTGCCTGCCATCTTCGACCTTGACGCGCGTACCGCGCTGGCGGACGTCGCCGAGCTCGACGACGACTGCTCGGGAGACGAGGCCCCACACACAAGGAGCGCATCCCTCCTGAGCGCATCCATCCTGGGCGCGGCTGGCGAAGAGCGGCCTGGCGAGGGCAAGTCAAGGTCGCTGCTCTCGCCAGCAATCTCGCGCTCACTCTCGCCACGACTCACCGTAGAAACAGCGAGTTCGCGGCGCACAAACAAGAGCGAGGCCAGCGGCAAGAATCACTTGCCATTGCCTCTTCACTCGTCATATGGCTCTCCCAAGCCAAACCGCTACAGCATGCGTGTCGGCTTTCATACGAACTTCGCCAGGGTCGCGCCGCACTCGTCCGCGGCGCGAGACTCGGATCTCTCGTCCTTCAGTCGGCGCATCACCGGGTCTGCCATGGGCACCATCAACCTCATCCTTGACCCGCGCCGCGTTAGCGGGCCCATGACCATGTATCGCAAGAACAAGCGACTCTCGCATGGCAACTGCGGCGGCGGTCTCCTCGGATTGTATAGGTTTGACAGCTCAGAGGTCGAACTCAGGTTTCAAGCCCTGCAGCGGCGGGCCTCCGTCGAGGCGCTCGTGCTCCCACTGCTGTTTTCCGCGCTCTTCGACATGTTCATGCTCGCGAGTGCATCCTATTTGTGGCCCGGTCCGAGCCGCGTGACGGTGCTGCGCTGCGCCGTATCCGCTCTGTGCGCCATCACGAGCATCATCTGTGCTCTTCTTCTTAGGAGAGGCTCCCGCGGCATCAAGCGGAATCTCAATCTGGTCATGACGGTCTGTGTCCTGCTCCAGATGCTCCTCATCGTAGGGCATCTGCCAATACACCTCTTCCACCTGGTTCATTACAGTATGGAGGAGATGTGCACAGAAGTGTACCCAGAGGTGGATCTGACAGAGTGCACGAGCGGGAAATCGAGCTTATTGTCGCCCTCCAAACACCATATGGCGATCATCCTCGTGCTGCTCGGCATGAATCAGGCGCACGTCGACGTCACCTTTTGCGCAACGACACATGCCATCGGCGTGCTCCTCTACGCTGCGCTCAACATCGCCGGGCTCTCCTTCGCCTCAGGCTGGGACATCCTCATGCTCGCCTCAATCGGCATCGTGAACTGGATCAATGCCATCCGCAGCGAGTTGCGCTTCCGCGACCTCTTCGAGCGCACCATCCTCACGCAAGAGGCGATGCGCCGGAACCGTAAGCTGCGCGCTTCCTTCGACCGCCACATTGACAACGAGCGGACGCTCATCGAACACACGCGTATGCTGTCGCGGGAGAACCTGGAGCTGCGCAAGCGAGCGGCGCAATCCGCGACGAGCAGCGACGATGACGATGAGGAACTCGAGTCGCAACGCCTCGTGGAGCTCAAGTCGCCGCTCGTCGGTGCTGTGAACGACTTGCGCGACGTTGCCCGCGTCGCGCGTGAACACAACCAGGCGCCCATGGCAGCCGTTGTGGAGAAGGTCATTCACCGCTTGCAGACCAAGCAGCTGTCAAATATTGACTTGGGCGCCGAGGCGATGCTGTCCAAGCGCCTCGACGCCAAGACACGCGAGTGGCTTGCCTCGGCGACCAGCGGCTGGGAGCAGCAGCGCACGCGTAACCGCAAGGAGAACAAGAACGTGGAGTCGCCCAAGCCGCGCGCTGATCGCGTCAGCGTCACTAGCATCCGGTCCATCCACGCGCCCTCTGCGCAGAATCTCTCGCAGGCAGCAAGTTCCGGCTCCTTCCCGAAAAAGACCAGCGAGGGCAGCGGCACCGCAGAGCCTGACCTGGAGGCCGGGGCCGCGTCTCTCACGAACACGAGGTCCGGGTCAGAGGAGGAGACACCACCCGCTCTGGACGTTAACGTGGCAGAGCCGCCCGGCTGCGGCGTGGCTCAAGGGCCCACAACTCCAACTCCTGCGCGCTCTCCAACGCAGCACACAGATGGCGTCGTGGACCCGATGGCGGCCTTGGATGTCGGAAACGTCGACCACGAGGAGTCGCTGCTCGCTTCGCTTCGTCAGATGCGGACAGCGCGCTTCCTGTACGATGAGCGTAAGCAGCACCGCACGGAGCCCACCGAGGGTGGAGCTGAGGACCCCAACATCACGCAGCAGTATGCATCCATGGCCGCCAAGCCGGCCGTGGAAACCGTGGAGGTCTCGGCGATCGCCACATTGCTCGAGGATTTTACCGACTGGGATCGCTTTGATCTACTCAAATTGGTCAATTTGACGCCCTTCCCGCTCACAACCGTCGTGGACTACGCGGTCGGCCTGGAAAAGACACTCGTCGACCTGGACGTGAGCTACTCGCGGCTCATCACCTTTTGCCAGTTCCTGGACACTACCTACTGCTACGGCCAGAGCATCAACCACTCGGAGGAGGAGCTGGCGCACTACCACAACCCGTACCACAACAGTCAGCACGCGGCGGATACCGTGCAGTCCGTGTACAGCTTTTTGGCGCACGGCGAGGTGTACAATGATATTTCACCTGCGGACCGCTTTGCCTGCATCATGGCGGCCGCCATGCATGATTACCACCATCCGGGCCGCACAAACCAGTTCCTCGTGTCGCAGGGTCACCCGATCGCGATCCAGCACAACGACCAGTCGCCCAACGAGCGCTTCCACCTTGCCGAGTCTTTTCGCGTGATGCAGCAGGACAACAAGAACTTTTTGGTGCGTCTGCCTCAAAAGATGCGGCTGGAGATCCGTCAAACCATCATTGACCTCGTGCTGGCCACCGACTTGGCGCAGACCACTCAGTACCTCTCTCGCTTCCAGCTCTTCTTGAGCTCGTTTCGTGAGCGCAACGCGCTCGGGACCATGGCGACACAGGAGGACCTCCTTCCGGTGCTCGAGGAGGAGGAGAGCCATTCGGACAACGTCCTACCGCCTAGGCCTGTGGGCCCGAACCGCACCCCGAACGGGTGCACGGCCTCTTCTGAAGGCTCGCTGCTGGACTCAGACCAGACCATTCTGCTCATGCAGATCGCCATAAAGGTGGCGGACATTAGCCACCCATGCAAGCCACTCGATTTGCACGTGGAGTGGAGCCGCCGTGTACAACAGGAGTTTTTCGAGCAGGGCGACCTGCAGAAGGAGGCCGGCATCCCGGTCGACCCGCTGTGTGATCGCGACAACAGCGACACGAACAAGTCGCAGTGTGGCTTTATCGACTTCGTGTGCCGCCCGCTCGTGCAGCCTTTCGCGGAGGTGATTGAGATGCCGTGCTTGCTCAACAACCTCAACTCCAACTATTCCTACTGGTCCACGCGCGACGCGCAAACGCGCAAAGCAACTCGCCAATCCTGGGTCGCCAAGGGACCGCCCTCGTTTAGCATGCGCCGCTTTTCGCGTACCAGCTCTGATACGTCCAGCAGCGCCTCCACAAAGACGCACGAGGCCTCTGACAGGAAGCTTGGGTAGTACCTCTGTGGCCAACGTTGTCGCGATGAGGCTCGCATGACTTCGCCAGCATTCTCTGCCAAGCATCTTATTTTTCAAGAAGAAACAAGAACACGTACACTGCACGTACACAGGCTCACCCGCCATGCATGAAATACAAAAGCGTCGTTCAAGTTGTAACTGCACCGGCGGAAGAAACAAATCAAATCAGAGCGCGGAAAAGTCGTCCGCGGGAATCAGGAGCCGGAGAATGGGCAGGCCGTCAGGACCGATCTCGACTGGAGCATCTTGGTCCCGCTCGCCGCCCTCGGCGGTTGTGGACGAAGGCTTGGGCGCCGTCGTTGTCGAGGAGGCGGTCAGCTCCGACGCCGGACGGGCCGACCCGTCTCCTGGCAGCGGCGCGGGCGCACTTGCGTCCGCCAGCGCAGCCGTGGCGGCGTCGAAGGGGAGGCTTGTGTACCGGCGCGGCTCGAGGCGCTTCAAGCCGATCTCCTGCAACTTGTCCTCGAGTTCGAGCCAGAAACCGATGTTGTCGTTGCCCTGCACGATGTCGCCGTCCTGGTCGAGGTCCTGGCAGCACGTGGCGAGCTCCTCGATGAAGTGCACAACGCTAATGGACTTTGGCATCTGCGCCACCTTGAACAAGTCGCGCAGGAGCGCCGCCTTGCTGGGCAGCAAGGTGCAGAGAATATGCAGCAGGTCGCGCGCCGCGTAGACGGGCAGCAGCACGATGTGATTCGGCACTCGGGGCCGCGGCCGGCGTCTCGCCGCGCCGCCGCTAGGCGCCGCATCGCGCTCCACGCTGCCGTCCGGCCGCACCACAAGGCCGCCCGGGCCGTAGAACTTGACCTCGCCCGCGTCCTCGTCGGCGCCGTCGTCGAGGTCCTCGTCGGTGTCCGTGTCGTCGCCGTTTCCCGCTGCGGCGGCGTTTTGCATGCCGGGCGTCTCGGCGACGGGCCTGTCGCCGGCGCTCTCGGCCTCGCCCGCCCCGATCTCGTCCTTGATGATCACGACGGCGTCGTCGCCCGCGCCCAGGCCCCGTTCTTCTTCGTCCTCCCCCTTGTCGTCGCCGCCGCCGAGGTGCTCCTCGTGCTGCAGCGCGGGCGCCTCTTCACGCGCGGCCACCGCGGCCACAGGCACGCGCGTCTCGCCGTGCGCGCCCTCGCTCGCCATGGCGCCGCGGCCCGGTGCCCGCGGCCGGGGCCCGGGTAGGCTTGTCTTGGCTTGTCTTGGCTTGACTCCGAAGCGCGTTTGGTGGATGGATGGATGGATGGATGGATGCACGAATCTTTGCGAAGCTTGCCAAGGCCGCGCGGTAAAGCGGCTTCTGCAGTGCTGCGCGGCAGAGCGGCGGCGGGCGCGCGGGCGCGCGGGCGCGCGGCGCGCGGGGCAGGATGGACCGCATGAAGACGCTGCTGGAGAGCTACTACGGCGTGGGGTCGAGCGGCGACGAAGACCCTTCGCTGGCGAGCAACCTGGACTCGGCGAGCTTCGACAAGGACTCGTACGTGCGCGAGCGGCTGGAGCGGTCGAGCTTCGCGGACCTGCTGCGCACGGACGATGCGCTCGTGCACGAGGTACGCACGCTAGACGCGGACGTGCAGCTGCTGGTGTATGACAACTACTCCAAGTTCATCGGCGCCACTGACACGATCCGCAGCATGAAAGACAAGATCAACGAGATCGAGACGGAGGTGGCCTCGCTGGCCGCGCGCGTGGACCGCGTGCAGGCGAGCGCGCTCGAGGTGAACGAGCGCATGCGGCCCAAGCGCTCGCGCATCGAGAAGCTCGTGCGCCTGCAGGGCCTCATCCAGAAGCTCAACTTTCTCTTCGAATTGCCGCTGCGGCTGCGCCAGTTCATCCAGCAGGACGCCGCAGGCCAGGCCGTCCAGGTGTACAAGCGCGCGGTGCCCATTCTGCAAAAGCACGCCGAGGTGGCCTCCTTTGCGTCCATCCAGAAGGAGTCCGAGGAGATCATCGTGCAGCTGCGCGGCAGCCTGCGCGACAAGGTGCTGGAGCCCTCGCTGAGCTTCGAGGGCTTCAACGAGAGCCTTTCGCTGCTCATCGAGCTGAGCGAGGACGCCGACCTTTTGCCGTCGGCGCCGGCCGAGGAGCTGGACCTGGACTCGCTCGAGGACATGTTCTTCGCGTGGCACGAGCGCCACTTCGAGGCGCAGCTGAGCCGTACGCTCGAGGCGCAGCCGCAGCTCGGGCTCGAAGGCTTCGTGTCTGAGGTCTGTGTCCGCGTCTTGGACGACCTGCAGACCGTCTGCCGCGCCTACGACCGCCTCTTCGCGTCCAAGCGAGAGGGTGGGCCGGCCGCCGCGCTGCCGCAGCTGCGCGCCTTCGCCAAGCCCGTGCTCTCGCGCTTCCTCAACACGGTGCGCTCGCGCCTCGTGGCGGACGACGTTGTGTACGGCGGCGCAGCCGCGGCCGCGGCCGCCGCGGCGGCGGCAGCGGCGGCGGCGGCGCCCGCGGAGGACGCCGGTCAGTTCAGCCTCGTGCTGGGCGCTCTGGACGTCTTTGTGCGGCAGATGCAAGCCGCGGACCTGGGCGAGGTGGTGCGGCCAAGCTTCTTCCAGGACCGCGCCACGGAGGTGGCGGAGCACGTGATCCGCAACCAGGTGGTGCTGGCCTTTGACCAGCTGCACTCGAGCGTGAATGAGAAGCTCGTCGCGCTCTATGACGCACACGCACGCGGCGATGAGGCGGTCTCGGCTGAGACGCCTTTGGTTCGCGCAAAGGAGTTGGCGGCAGAGATCGAGACGGAGATCGCGCGCACGATGCTGGACCTGGACGCGCTTCTGCGCAAGTGCGCCGATCTACTCGCGGACATGTCGGCCATCTTTGACAACCTGATCAAGTTCCAGCTGCGCTCGTGGGTGCTCGGCCTGGCCAACGCGCTGGAGTGCGTCTGCGACCCTTTCCACCCGGCGCGGCGCGGCCAGGGCCCCTTCGGCCGGGTGGCAATCTCGCCGCGCCAGCTGGACCCGGAGGGCCGGGCCGCGGCGTCGGCCGCGCCGCGCGGCATGGCGCCGGAGCGCAGCAAGATCCTCGTGGACATGCCGGCGCGCGCTGGCGACGAGCCTGGCGCCCTGCTAGACCTCGCCTGCCTCGCGCAGCAGTTCCGCCTCTACGTGCGCCGGTGCCCGTACGCGATCGCTGGCGCGCCTGAGCTCATGAACGAGCTCGACGCCACCAAGGAACGCCTCGTGCGTGCCTACGTGGAGGCCAGTGCCGGCCACCTGTCGCGCGGGTTCTCGCGCGATGTGGCCAGCTTGGCGATCCCGGAGGGCGGCGCCGCGCTTCCCACGGCGGTGCGCGCCCTCGCTGTGGATTTGGTGCAGGGCGTCGCGGCGTGCGCCAAGCGCGCGGCCCAGTGCTCGCAACAGGACCACCTACTGGGTCCGGCCGCGCGCAAGCCGGCCTCGGAGTCCGCGCCGGTCGGCCTCGACGATGGCGGCATGCTCGGGAGCTCCGGGCGCTTCATGCGCAACAGCGCCGGGGCCGCGGGCGGCGCCGCCAGCAACGTGCACAAGGACATCGAGCGCATCTTCACGCGCCAGATCACGCTGTACGAGCACGTGGAGCTTACGGCCGAGTCGGTGGCCGTCAACTTGCTCAAGGTTCTCCTCAAGACGCTGCTGGAGGCGACCCGCGCGGCGACCTTCTCTCGGGCGGCCTTTCAGCAGTTCGAGGTGGACCTTTACTTTCTGCGCTCCATGGTGCCGACGCTCGTGGAGGACGCTGAGGTTCCGTCCACGCAGCTCACGCAGATCATGGCTGCGTCGCGCGACCGCTGCGTAGATCCGCAGCTCCTGCAGCAGGACGTGATTGAGCGTGCCTGCCGCGCCTCGCGCAACGCCCTGCGTGCACGTGAGGACACTACCGCGGCAGCGGCACCGGCAGCGGCACCGGCAGCAGCGCCCGTGGAGGAGAGCTAGCTAATGTGTAAAAGAAAAGCAATTCGATCATCGCGGATTAGGCTACGAGTTGGTTGGTTGTTTGTCTTGTCCGCGGGCTTCAGCAATCCCCGGGCTTGGGGCCTCGGGCGGGTTGTGTGAATAGGGCGGCCGGCGGGACAGAAGAGTCAGGGTTGTGTGAAGAAGATAAAGGAAAGTGGTCTCGATTGCAAGTGGCTTGCTCTTTGCAATGCGAGGCCGTCAGGAAGAAAAGGAAAGTTGGGGGTAGGTGGTCACAGGGCGCGGCGGTCTTTCCTTGTTCAATGGTGAACAGAATGGGAAGCGCGGCGCCGAACTTGCTAGCTCGAAAGCTAGCTAGCTGGTTGGGCTGCTGCTGCTCTTGGCTCATTGGCTCACAGTCAGGCAAAGGCCGCGTCGGTCAGCAGGTCGCCGAAGGCATCGTCCATGTCCTCGTCCGTGGCCTCGCTTGCGGCGGAGCGGAAAGAGCGCTTCTTGCTGGAGGGCGCCAGCAGCATCGGATCACCGCTCTCGAGGCGGGCGATAGCATCCTCCGGAGCGGAGACATTTACGCTGGAAGCTGGCCAGCTAGTCTCGACGCGGCGCTTCTCGCGCTGCTGCTGGTTGGCGCTCGGGTACGAACGAGAGTTGATGCAGCGCCCGGACACGGAGCAGATCTTAAGACCATCGTCCCGGAAGACCCAGCGGATGCAGAACTGGTCGCACCGGTGCACCTCGCCGCAGTCGCTGCGAAAGAGATCGCCCTCCACGTGCTGCCAGTTTGCGCCGCGCCGCGCCGACTTGACGAAGCGCTCGTCCACAGTGCTTAGCAGAAACGAGTTCCAGCTTGGCTGCTGCTGCTGCTGCTGCTGCTGCTGCTGCTGCTGCTGCATTTGCATTTGCATCTGCATCTGCGTGACCGGCCCGCCATTGCCCATGGACACGTCCATCTTATGCAAGTGTGTCCGCGCGCCGCCTTCTCTCCCCCGAAAAGTAATTCGCGCACGCTCGCCGACGCTGCGCCGGCGATCGGCGGCTGGCACCACCGAGTGACTCGCCCGCCCGCCGCGTCCACCACCCGAGCGGTCGGGGGCGGGGCGTGCCACGCCGGCCGGAGCCCGAAGCACCACCCGCTCCGAGTCCGAGTACGTCCGGAGTCCGGGTCGCTCGCTCGCTCGCGGACGACCACACTGCCGTCACTCACTCACTGGCAGTCTCACTGCCAGCGGCCGGCCGCGGGGCAGCCACAGACGAGACGGGGGCACGCGCCGCGCGATCGCCGAAAGCCACGCCCGACTCGACTCGGCTCGGCTCAACTCGTTGAACGCACTGTCAGCAGACTCACTGTCAGCACGAGTCGACTTCCGTTGGTCGCTCAAGCCGGGTCCTGTGCGCGACCGCCGCCCGCGGCTGGGTGGTGCCACGTCCGGGACCCGCGCGGGGGACTCCGCCGCTGCTGCTAACGCCGGCGAGCCGCTCCAGTCGCCGCCGCGCTCGCTGGCCGGGACCCGCGCGCGCCTGCTCCGCGCTGGTTTTGCCTCGCGGGGCGCGCGCCGAGTCCCGCGCTGGCTGGCCAGGTCCCGTGCGCCGGGCGAGGGAGCGCCGCGGGCGACGAGCAGGACCGGTGGTTAGCACGCGCTCTGCCTGCTGTTTGAACGAACGTGTAGTTGGAGCAGCACTATGGCGGAACCCCGGCTCGTCGCGCTGCGGCCGCTCGCTCGCTCGCTCGCTCGCTCGCCCGCCCGCTCGCTGCGCGCCCGCGCTGCCCTGCCGTCTGCTGGCTGCTCGCCTCCTCGACCTGGTCGCCGAGTCGGGCGCCGCCGACGACACGAGGCTGCGCTCCCGGGCGGCGACCTCGATCCAGGTTTGCATGGCCGCCGGCGACTTTGAACCGCGGCTGCGCAGAGGGGGCAGGGGGGGTTGCGCACCAGACCGCGCTTGTCTCGCCCCGCCGCCCTCCCAGCGCTCTGCCTCCTCTCGCTTCCAGTGACGGTCCACCCTACCTCCGCCGGAGGTCTGTAGGCCCTCGCGGAGGCCTGCTCTCACCCGTACCACTGGTCAACTTCGCGGGACATATTAGGTGGGGGCGCCACTGTCGCAGCCGGGGGCAGTGGTGTCCAGAGGGCTGTTGACAACCGTGTCGGGGGGAAAAACTCGCGGTCGGAGGCGTCCACAGTGGAGACTCATGTAACTCGTCCTCGGTCTTTCGCGCTCTCCGGTGGTTGGTACGTTCTATTTGTTCTGGGGCGAACGAGGACGGCAGTGTTCGAGTGTTCCGCTTCTGTTCTATATTGTTGCTATCTCTGTTTTTCGGAAAGAGGGGTCACATGGGGAAGTTTGTGCGCAAATATGGTGAAGGAAATGCAAGGCCAAGGGTCCGACGGCCAAGAGCTGCGCTTGCTTACCTTCAGCGCTTCGCAGAACAGCGTCGCGGTGTTGGCTAGTAACGTCACCTTCTCTACTAGCTAGCTCTATCTTAGTAGTAGCAATCAAGCTAGCCGACAAGCAGGAGGCATGGCCGGACCGGCCACGGCACGGCGCGCAACCATCAACGGCTTTGACGGCCTTGAGCGGCAATCGGAGTGCACGGGTTCTGTCTGGCAGGCCGACCAGGCGGAGGGCGAAGACGTCGAGAAGAAGATCGGCGAGAGGAATCGTCGCGGCAAGAGGAGGAACAGGAGATGGGCCAGCGCGAAGGCAAGTTTGCGGAGGCCGGCGACAGCATGCGGCGTGCGTCGTGGCGGCGCAAGCGGCAGACCGCGCGTGAGGCCGGTGAGGAGCGCGGGGACGACGAGCTCGCGTTCGAGAGCGAGGATGATGACGAAGACCGCGAGGTGGTTGCGGTGGACGACGAGGAGTTTGTGCACCAGCTGCAAAAGCACCTGCGTAAGTTAATTGCCTACGCGCAGTCCACGGACGTGAGTCTGCAGCAGGAGGCCGCCGAGCTGCTGGCGAACCAGGCCGTGCGTCCGACGCGCCAGCGCCACATTGTGCAGCACGGCGGTCTGCAGCTGCTCCTCCCGCTCACGTCCAGTGCGGATGCGGAGGTGCGACGGTTGGCGGCACATGCTCTGGCCAACCTCTCGGTGGACGCGGACAACCAGGTGGCGCTCGCGCAGGATGGCGGGATTGACATGGTCATCTCGCTGCTTGAGAACCCGTCTGAGACGCAGGCGACGCTGCGCCAGGCCGCCAAGGCGCTCGCCAACCTGGGCGTCAACGCCGAGAACAAGGCCATCATCGCCGCCAAGGGCGGCCTCGGGCCGCTCGCGCGCGTATTTTGCGAGAGCGGCGAGGACGTGCAGATCGAGGCGGCCGCCGCGCTGGCCAACCTCGCGGTCAACGATGACAACGAGCGTGCCATCGGCGACCTTGGCATCTTCCCCGGCCTCCTGCGAGCGCTGTGTAGCCCGAACGAGGACCTCTCGCAGCAGGCGAGCCGTGCGCTGCGCAACCTCTCCGTGGACCCCTGCAACAAGGAACTCTTGCTCGACGCTGACGCCGAGGGCTGCATCCGTAAGCTCCTCCTTGTCCTGTGCGACGATTCCCAACGGGCGCAGTGCAACCGCATCCTCGTCAACCTCGTCCCGCACAAGTAACGCAGAGCTGTGCCTGCTGCTGCCGCGCCTGCTGCTGTCGCTCCTGCTGTTGCAAGGCCGATCGTGAGCTCGGCTTCAGCAGTTCGTGAGTTTTTCATCGTGAGCTCGCCTCCAGCAGTACGTACGCTCTTCCTTCAAGTTCGACTTGGCTTTGGCACGCCCGTGAGTCCGTGACAGCTATCAAGTTCTTTTGACTTTCCCCCTCGTGCTTTCTTCGCTCTCGCAGCTCACAACTTGTTAGGTCCCAAAGTCCCCGCCGTGATGCGCACATGAGCACCAGGTCATTGCTGGTGCCGCCGCTACCGCGCGACCTGACTTGCTGCGGCCGACGGGAAGAACAGCAGTGAGCAGTGACTTGGCCGCTTCGTCGCTCGAGCGCCTCGGCACCGCAGTCCGAGCTGGATCGTGAGTGATGATTTTGGCGCGTAGGCCTAGCTAGTCGTCACGTCTGATCAACATCACGCACCCGGCACAGACACTGGCAGTCGATCTTTCGTTGGAGGCTGGCCGCAGTGGCTAGCTAGCTAGCTAGAGCTTGTCTGTTTGCTTGCTGGTAGGCCCTAGGCCTAGAGCCGAACTATAGCTAACCTGTCACAATGCAGTCGCGGCAGCGCTTGCTGTTGGAGGGGAAAGCTTGATGATCCGCCAGAGCGGCACGTGCGAGCGCTCTGACGCCCTGGCCTTCCTGGTCGCCGTCGCCTTCGCCTCCGCGGCCGCTGACGCAGCGGGCAGAAACCAAAGCCCGCGCGCGCGCGCAATCGGGCGGCGCGGCGGCGGCGGCGGCGGCGGCGGCGGCAGCAGCGGCGGCGGCGGTGCTTGCGCGGCGGCGCGCGGCGCGGCGCGGCGCGGCGCGGCGCGGCGCGGGCGCGTAGGCCCGCCCGGTCCGGCGCCGCCCACCATGGCGTCGAGGCCGAGGCTGGCGGAGTACTTCTTGGTGAGCCGCGTGGCGCGCAACCCGGTGCAGCGCGGGCCATCCGTGGACGCGGAGAACGGCGGCCAGGAACCCCTGGACCCCGCGTATCTGCGCGCCAAGGATCGGCTCGAGGAGCGGCAGGCGCGCCAGCGGGCGAGCTCCACGGCGTCGGCGCCACCGGGGCAAACCACCTCCTACGCCTATGCGGCATCGGTGGCCTCCAACTCGTCCGCGGAGGATGACGAAGCCCGCCTGCGCCGGCTCCGCGCTCAGGGTCAGGTGCAGCTCCCACCCCAGCATGGAGCGACGGGGCGCGCGCCGCCGGATCCAGAGCTCTTCGCCGGGATGCGGCCGGCTGGGGACGAAGACCCGATCGTAGATATCTGCGTCATCTTTCCCAACCAGCGCGAAAAGATCCCCACCGGGTACCGATGCCTGGTGCGCACGCCCTTCGGATACCGTGCGGACTGCAACAGCGGTGTGGTGGGCAGCGAGGGCGTCTTCATTTGCGTCAAGCACAGCAGCGCGCAAAAGCCCAACATCAAGGTGGAGGCGCACCTACTGCCAATCTTGGACGTCAAGGTGGTCTTTCTCGACAAGGAGCCCGTGCCGAACGGCTACGAGCTCATCAGCCGCTCGCGCTCGGGCGCTCTGCCGGCCAATCTCAACTACGGATACCTTGGGCAGACCATCTTCTTGGCCATCAAACGCATGCCCGCTGAGGCGAGCGCCGATGAGCGCTACCATTCGCTGCGGCCCATCGTGGACCTGTGCCTTATTAATGCCTCCAAGCTGGAGACCGTGCCTCGTGCCTACGAGGTGATCCGCAAGAGCACCAGCGAGGGTAACTGGACCGGCAACAAGATGTACATTTGTCTGCGGCGCGCCAAGCCCGTGGGCATGCTGGACCAAAGCTTCGCCGCCACGCTCTCAGAGCGCGTGCCGCGGCACGACCGGCCGGGCTTGCCCATCTCTGACGAAATGGCGCTGCTTACGGCGCCCGGCGGCCTTCGATGCCTGCAGCGCGTTGAGACAAACGTGCCCATCCCCAAGTTCTTTTCCTTTGTCATGACCAAAGAGGATGGCTCTCAGGTGCACGCGAGTTGCCTCACGTTCTTTGAGCTGCTGGACGAGGAGACACTGCACTTCCTGGAGGATAGCTACGACGCCTACCTGCGCACCATGAGCGACCTCTCGCGCGACCCCATGGTGCTGCGCCAGCTGCGAGCCTCGGCTGCTGCGCATCGTTGCAAGTTCGTGCGCACCGACTCGCAGGGCCGCTCGCGAGCCTACACGGCGGTACGCTTCTATAGCTCGGAGTCCGGCTCTAGCGCCGGCGCCGACAGTACGGGCTCGCGCGGCGAGGGGGGCGGCGCCAAGGCGGCGCCGCTTTCGGCTGCGGCCGCCGCCGGAGCCACGCCCAATCAGCAGCGTCTCTTCAAGACCGGCAGCAGCTCGGGCCACCGCGTGTACTGCCCCATTGTGCTCTGCATCCTTTCGCACCTGCCCTTTTACCGCGAGTTCAAGCAGTTCCTCATGCTGCTCTACCAGGTGAGCATTTCCTCGACCGTCATACCGATCGAGCGCTACGTGGCGCAGCTCATGTACGAGCTGCCGGTCCCGCGTCCTGGCACCTCCGGCTACCTGCTGCAGTTTGGTGCCGGCCTGCGCGGCATCCGTTTCTCGCTGCCGCCCGAGGGCGGCCTGCCCATCGCTTCGGTCAACTACGAGACCGTCTTCCGCTGCCTCGGCACCACCGAGTTCGTACAGCTCTTCTCGCTTATGCTGCTCGAGAAGAAGATTGTTCTGCACTCGCGCTACGTCTCGGTGCTCAACCAGGTGGCCGAGGCGATGCGCTCGCTCATGTTCCCGCTCAACTGGCAAAACATCTACATTCCGGTGTGCCCGAGCAACCTCGCACACTTTCTCGCGGCGCCACGCGCCTTTGTCATCGGCTTGCACACGGACGCCTTCCACCTTGTCCAGCTCGCGCCACCCGACATGGGCGACGAGGGGTGGTGGGAGGTCGCACTGGACGAAGGCCGCATATCTTATTTGGACCGTCTGGAGCGCGCCTCGCAGATTTCGGTCTCGCAGCTCCTGCAGACGCCGCCCGGCGGCGCCGCCATCGACCCCTCGCGCGTCGTGCGCACCAATGTGCAGCCGCCCACGCTGCCCACGCCGGTGCTCAACGGCATGCTCAAACGCCTGCGCGCCAGCGTGCTCTCGCGCGCTCCGAGCCTGGAGGACGAGATTGGCAAGGGCGCCACGCGCGCGCTCGGTCAGATGAACCCGGACATGGCCTACTCGCTGACGCCGCTCGAGGCGCGTGGCGAGGATGCGCTGCGCAGTCTGCAGTTCGCTGTCCGTGACGCCGCCGTCCACGCCATGGTGGACCTCATCGGCACCTACCGCGACTACCTGCTTCCTCCGCGGCTCGCGGCGCGCGGCCTGACGCGTGCCGACGTGCTACCCACCAACCTGTCCGACATTTTCAACCTCGACGGCTTCTTGCGCAGCCTGCCCAAGGCCACGCGCCCCTTCACCGAGCAACTAACCAGGACGATGCACTTTACCAAGTTCATTGACGAGCGCACCTTTTCCACGGACCTCAGCTACCGCTTCCTCTTCTTCGACGCCGTCATCGCCTTTGTTCACGGCGGCCGCGCCACGCTCCCCACCGTCAGCTCGACCGGCTTTGGCGCCGCAACCAGCAGCCTTCTCAACTCGTCCTCCGGCTCAGGCAAGGCCTCCGTGCTTGGGCCAGCGGCGCTCAAGGCTCGCGCCGCCAGCTCCTCCGCCGCGGGCGACCCCGGTGCGCAGCAGCAACTGCTGCGCGCGCCGTCCGCCTCCTCCCAGGCCGTGGCCATGGCCACGCGCGCCGGGCTCAAGCCGGAGCTCGCGCGTGCCGCCTCGTCCTCGGCGGGCGCTGGCGTCGCCGTCACCGCGACGCGCCACGACTGGCAGCTCAAACGGCCGGCATCCATGTCGACCGATCCTGGCGCCACGGCGCGCGCCGCCTACGCAGCCACCTCTTCGCCTAGCGGCAGTGCGCCGCCCACGCCCCCGACGCCGCCCTCCGCAGACGACGACCTCCTCATCTTACGCGTGCTCCGCGAGACCACGGGCCGCGGCGCTTTTGCCACGGACGATAACATCAAGGTGCTGGAGGGCGGCGGCGGCGAGGACAACTTCCGCCGCATCTGTGAGGAGCAGGGCAGCAACTTCAAGCTCGACTTCAACAACTACCACGCCGAGAACCCGTGGAAGCCCATCTACCGCTATGACCGCTTTCCGCTGGTCTTTGACGATGCGCTCCTCATGGCGCACCTGGCGGACCACAGCTCGGGCGGTGGCCCTGGTTCCCGCCCCGTGCGTAAGGAACGTCGTCGTACGCGCCCGCCCGAACTAACCACGCGCACGCGCGCGCTGTCCACGCCGCAGCAGCCCAGCACGCTCGAGCTCGTGCGTCAAGGCATGGAGCCGGACTCGCCTTCGGTGCGGCGCGGCGCGGGCGAGAACATCTGGGACCGCGGCGAGGACGATGACGTTGACGACGACGACGATGATGGTGATGGCGACGACGACGACGACGACGATGATGATGATGATGACGACGACGACGACGACGACGACGGTGAAGACGATGACGACGACTGCGGCGGCAACGCGAACTCCCCGCCGATCTCGCCCGGGGCAGGGACGCGGCCCGGCCTTCACCGGCAAAAAACCGCGTCTGCGCGCATGCTGCACCTGAACGGGAACGGCGACGATGCTTGGGCGGGCCGTGGGCGGTCCATGACAAGCACGTCGGGCGAACATGAGGCGCCCATGCTGGCGCGCGCGGCCTCGGACACCACGTCCGATCTCGACCCGCGGTCCGCGGCGCGGCACGGGTCATCGGCCGCCTCGGTGGCCTCCTCGTCCAAGGCGAGGTCGGCCCGGACGTCGTCCTCTCGCGGGAGCGCGCGGGGACGGCCGCGACACGGCTCCGACAGCGCGAACGCCGTGGACCGCGCGGTCTTTGCCGGGTGCAGGCTGGGCGAGGAGCTCAACCGGTCCAAGTTGGAGCAGCAGTTCGCGTTTTCGGAGCTGACAACTGGCATGCCCCGCGCGCGCGCGTGCTTTGTGGAGACGCTGGGCGCGCTCGTGGCCCTTGCGCCGGTCCTGCTGGCCACGCGGTACGCGCGGCCCCGCTACGCCATCTCGCTCATCCTTGGCGCTCTCGTGCACTTGAGTCGCCGCCACGGTCACGTGCTGGACGAGGCCGGCACGCGGGCCCTGCTGGCCGGGTGCGCGCGCTGCGGGCCGGGCTTCGCGTTGGACGCCAACAACGCCTTTCACAGCCTCGTGGAGCATGGCTATAAGCCCAACGCCGTCACCTACGGCTACTTTACCGCCGCGCTGGCGCTGCGCAGCCAGCGCCAGCACACGCGGCAGCGCCGCGCGCAGGCGACCTGGAAGCGGCTCACGGACTTCTTGTGGGCCTACCTGGCGATTCGACGCCCGAGCCGCCGCCCGCTGCCGGCGCCGCGCGACGCCTCGCAGCGCTCGGTATCCTTTGTGGCGCTCTGGACAGGAACACAGTGCCCGAATTGCAAGGCGCGCCTGCTGGATGAGGATGTCATGAGTCGCTGGGAGGTGGACGCGGACCAGCTCGCACAGTCCTGCGTGCATTGCGACTTTCTGGTCGTGCCCCGTATCGAGTACCGCGTGCTGCGCGTGACTCGCAGGGATGTGGTGCAGATCGAGCATGGCCAGTGCGAGTACATGAGCCCCATGGTGCTGCGTCGCCAAGCGGAGCTCACCATCGACGCGCTCGCGGACCGCCGTTTGCTGCACCTGTCGCGCGGCGAGCTGCGCCGCGAACACCCGGCACTCTACTACAACATGCTCTGGTACGCCAAACGCGTCAACGCGCCCATCTTCTTCGCCGGCGAGCAGTTTGACGCCACCATGACGCGGCAGCTCTCGGGTGTCGTGAAAACCGTGGTCTCCTGCACCTGGCTCCGTTTCCCGGTGGAGGACGCTGACCTGGTGCGCGAGCAAGTGGCGGTCGCCGGAGCGACCTGGGTGCTCGAGGGCCGCCCATCGGCGGCGCGCCAGCAGACGCACAGCCCATCGTCGCCGCGGGCAGGCCCAGACCACGGCGCCGACGATGCGCCGCCGCCGTCGCGCCGCCGCGGGAGCATGCTCTTCGAGCGCGGTGTCCTGGGCACCAGCTCGCGCAGCCTGGCAGCGCCCTCCTCCATTTCCATGGCGCCGCCCACCGGCTCGACTGCCGCCGCCACCGCCGCCATGCCCGTGAGCCCGGGGTCTCCGAATGGGGCCAGCCCGCGGCGCCTGCAGCGCTACGCAGTCTCCACGATGAGCGAGGTGCTCAACCCGAACGCCTACATGGTGCGCGAGCTCCGCGAGGCGGACTCCATTCCGGGCAACACGCTCTGGGGCAACCGCGAGATGGCCGCGCACCTGCACGAGCCTGCGCTCATGGCGTCCGCCTCGCGCGAGACCTCGTACGTGACGGCCGAGAGCCTGCCCTTCTCGGTTGTCTGCAAGATGGCAGCCTACCTGGACAACAACGAGCTGCTGCGCGCCGTACGGCTCTTTCTGTCTGCGCGCCTGGCCGCGCGCCGCGACATCGAGGCGCACGGCTACGTCATGGACAAGGACGGCGCCATCGTGCGCCGTGGGTGGGAGCTCTTCAGCAACTCGGTGTACATTGAGCTCAGCGCGCTCTCGCGCATCATGCCCCGCCACCGCGCGCTCGACCCGGATGCCGACCTGGAGCTCGAGCTCGAGCGCGCCCTCTCCAAGATTCTGCGCAGCTTGGAGCACATCGACCCGACGCTGGCGAGCTGCGTCAACCGCCGCGACCTGCCGCCATCGATGCGCTCGCTCGCCTTTCGCAACTTCTTTGCCCCGCTGTACCCGTGAGGCTCGGGACCAGCGAGGGCGAAGGAAGCGTGCCTGTTTGATTCACGTGACTATCGCGTGTGACCTGTACTATGGTATGGTATCGATCGCCCCAAATGTCAATGACTCTGCTGCCTGACTTGTTTCGATTCATCCCTCACTCTTTTCATCCAACCGGCCCGGTGCACGCGTAATGGTTGGGCACGACGAAGTTGCGCGCATGAATCCAGGCGTTGGCACCGTACTTGAGGCCCTGCTTGACCGGCATGGCCGTGTGGTAGGTCCGCACATCCTGCTTCCAGACCTGGTCGTTGAGCACCGACGGCCACAGCACAGCGGAACCCTTGCGCGGCGTCACGCGCTTGCCGATGCGGGGAAAGTCCGTCTCACCGCCCTCCTCAACATCGTTGATGTACAGAAAGAAGGTGAGAATGCGGGGGCCGGCCGCCTCCTTCTCCGCGGTGGGCGACATGTCGTGATGTTCCTTATAAAACTGGCCCGGCTCGTACTGAAGTAGCTGGAACGACTCATAGTTGTCTTGGGGCACCTGCGTCACCGCCTCAATGCGGTCGAAGACCCTGCTCACGATTGGATCCTTGACGCACTCGTGCGAGCACCACGCGTTCGACGACGTGCGCCCCTTGGACACGGTCTTGGTACGCTCCCCGCGCTCATTCGCCACGCCCGAGTCCGTGCTGCGCTCGAAACCCAGGCGCTTGCCCCAGCCGATGAGTGTGTCGCACTCCTCGTCCGAAACGAAGTCGTTGAAGAGGACCAGCCACGGGCCCTCCGGAGGGCGGCTCAGCACCTCCAGCGAGTATTCCGGGAAGTCCGCCAAGATGCGCTCAAACATCTTGTCCAGATCGCCCGGCGCCCACACGTGGTCCCCAGTCATGTTGAGGTTCTCGAAGGAGCACCGCTTTACCGGGTCCAGGAGCTCGCACGCATCGCACGACTGCGGGCAATTCACGATCATCCAGCCTGGGTTGACGTCGCATTCGCCGCGCTTCGCGAGCTCCTTGCATCGGCGCTCGTACCGATCGGTGCAAGGACCGTCCACCTCGGACCGCGGCTTGGCGTCTGCCGGCAGCACGTACCGCTCCTGGTTCGCGCTCACGGTGACCTTGTCGCCGATTTGGTCGCGCGTGCCCTCCCGCGTGAACATGAACGTGTGGCCCACGTAGCTCTGCATGTTGGTGGCCATGCCCGGTTTCACCGAGGGCACCACCTGGATCCAGTCATCGTCGCCCTTCTCCCACATGAGGCTCGTGGCCGTGCGCCACTCGTTCACAAATTGCACGTTGACCGGGATGGAAGGCCCGCTCCGCCTCTCCCTGCTGTCTTCGTCGTCGTCGTCGTCGTCGTCGTCGTCGTCGTCGTCTTCGTCCATGTCCTCGTCCTCCTCATCCTCGTCGAACGTCTCAAGGGGTGCACTGTGGCGCGAAGCGTCCCCAGCGGCGTCCGCCTTGACGGGCGCGCTCGCGGGCGTGCCAAGAAACTTCGCCAGTTGCTCAGTAGCCCAGCCACCCTGGCGGTGGCTCACGACGAGCGCCACCAGCAGCACCAGCACGGCGCGGGCCAACATGCCTTTGAGCATGACCGTCCCGCGCGAGGTCGCGCTCGAGCCCTCCAGCTGCGCCGCCGCTGTCGCGGCCGGCTGCTCGCGCGCCGCGCCGCCCTCGCCCTCCGCCGCCGCGCCCGCCGCGCCCGCCATGCTGCTCGCGCCGTGCCGCGCCGCGCTGCGCCGCGCGACCTCCAAAGACTTTGTTCGAAGATTGGTGTTCTGCCACCGGCAGACAAACAAGTTCAAGTTGTACTTTTGCCCGTCCTCCTCGTCGGCCTTAACTGCGCGGCGAGCGCGGCCACGGTGCGGGCCCGCCAGGCGCCGGCAGCGAGCGACCGCCTTGAAGCCCGGGCTAGCCAAGCGCGCAGGGGCGTTCTCGCCGCGCACGGCCGCGCCTGGATCTGGGCTGCCAGCCTGCCCACGCTCGCCGGCCGGCGCGCTCGCCTGGCCGACGATTTCAAATTTGAATTCGCCGAGTCGCGTCGCGTCAATTTGAACCTGAGATCAAATGCTCCAAGGTCCAAAACCGCAATCAAAGAAACCCCCTTCGCCTTCGTCCCAGCTGGCCGTGGCCGCCAAAGCCGCCAAAGCCGCCAAAGCAGCCGCCAAAGCGCGCAGCGGCAGCGGCGGCCTGCGCCCGCGGCGCCGAAGCTCGCGCGCAGAGTCGCCGGCGCCGAGGCTCTGGGGTCCGTCCGAGTCCAGCGTCTCGTCTCGGTGCGTCTCGGCGACCCAGAGCGACGGCGGGAGCGGCACGAAGCAGGCGGCGCGCGCAGAGCGGGATCCATCGCGGCGCGGCGGCATCCATGGTCGTGCGGGCAGACGTCGGCGCGGCGGCGCTGCGGCGGCGGCGCGGCGGCGGCGCGGCGGCGGCGGCGGCCGCCTGTGAGTGCGGCGAGGCGCACGAGGACCAGGACGAGGATGGCGACGCCGGGGCCCGCGCGGAGCACGCACTGGTGGCCGGCGTGGAGGTGCTGCTGCGGTCGGCCGAGGGCCTGCTAGCGGCGGACGGGAACGGGCTGAGCGACCCGTACGTGGTGCTGCGCGTGGGGCGGCTGTCGGAGCGCAAGAGCAGAATCTGCTTCAAGACGGTGAACCCAAGGTGGGACGAGGAGCTCTTCCTGGCGGCGCCGGTGTACACGGCGATTCCGCTGGACGTGGAGGTGCGCGACATGGACATGCTCTCGAGCGAGTGCCTGGGCCGCGGCCAGGTGGACATCTCGGCGCTCTCGGAGGCGAGCGGGCCGGTGGAGCTGACGGTAGAGCTGGAGCCGCCGCCCAAGTGGCGGCGCGCGGAGGACGGCGCGGCGCCGGTCAAGGCAGGTGTCGTGCACCTGAAGCTGACGCGCAAAGTGCGGCCGGCCAAGGCGCTGGGCATGCTGGCGCTGGGCAAGGACTGGGTGACGGCGAACAAGCGCGAGCGCACGGCGGTGGTGGAGCTCATCAAGGGCCGCAACCTGGTGGCGCGCGATGACAACGGCTTCTCGGACGCCTACGTGCGGCTGTGCCTGAACGGCGTGACGCAGACGAGCCGTGTCGTGGCACGCTCGCTGCACCCCAAGTGGCGCGAACGCTTCGAGTTCCGCTTTGCAGAGCGGCGACGCCGATGCTTGCGACTGCGGCTGGACGTCTTCGACCGCGACACGCTGAAGAAGGACGACCCAATGGGTACTGCGGAAGTGGACCTGTCCGAGCTGCAGGACAACGTGGTCAACGAGCGCTGGGCACCGGTCACGCTGGACGGCGAGCCGGCGGGTGACCTCCACGTCCTGGTGACCGTGCTTGACTCGGACGAGGACTTGGTGCTCTCGCGCGAGCAGCGCGCACGCGCCGTGGGCTCGCTGCGCGTGCACGTCATCCGCGCGCGCGAGCTCATGGCATCCGACAGCAACGGGCGCAGCGACCCGTTCTGCGAGCTGAGCCTGGGCAATACGCGAATCCGCACGCCGGTGGAGCCCAAGACGCTCTCGCCCGTGTGGGACCGCCTCTTGGAGCTCCCGGTCAACGATGCCTTCGCCTGCCTCGACGTAACCGTGTGGGACTACGACCCAGACAGCCGCCCTGAGCCGCTGGGGGCGCTGCGCATCCCGCTGCAAAGCATTCGCCGCACGGAGCCCATCTGGATGCCGCTCAAGACCATGGACCTCACCAAGCGCGCCAAAGGCGAGATTCTCCTGGCGCTCCGCCTCGAGTACAACCCAGTGTCCGCGCTTCTAGCGCTCCGCCACCCGCGCGAGCGCAACCATATGGAGGCCCTGCCTGCGTTCTCCGTGAGCCGTCTCAACAACGCGATAAATCGCCTCATGCCGCTCGCCGCGCTGGCGCTGCAGGTGTACATTGTCTGCTTCGGCGTGCTGACATGGCGCTACGGCGCGCTCGCCTCGATGGCCGGCATGCTGGCGTGGACCGCGCTCTGCCTCTTCTTCCGGCCGTACATGGTCCCGCTCGGGCTGCTGGGCTGCTTCGCGTACAGTTATATCTTCAACTACAAGGGTAACGACGTGGCACTGCGTTCGGACGGCCTGCTGCAGACGCGCTTCAACGACGAGGACGCTGAGGCCGTCATCCAGCAGACCATGGACACCTTCGGGCTCGAGGAAAACTTCGACGCGAACGACGCCCTGCGCGCTGGCGCGGCCGAGCGTGGCAACGCCCCGCCTCCGGCCATCAACACGCGCGGTGGCGACGGCGAGCCAGCCGAGGAAGCCGAGGACGAGGCGCTGCACTCGGCCATCTCGCGCGCCCCGGCCTCGCCGCCTCGTGGACCTGGCGCGATGGAGCGCGCGCACTCGCTCGCGCTCGACAGCATCCCAGAGGAGGAGGACTCCGAGCCAGAGCTGGAGGCGGAGCCCGTGCCCGGGCCAGAGGAGACCACGAAAGAGCGCAGGAGGGAGGCGCCCGTCAAGCAGGCGCTCACGGAGCGCTCCCAATCCGGCCTCGTGGCGGCCGTGCCGATCGGCCTTCGGACGCGACTGTATAATTGGGCGCACCTGGGCTATTCTGTGGCGCGCAACTCGTACCTGATGGCGGTGGCGCGCGACTCCTTCATTGGCGAGGCGGTGCGCGAATTCATCGCCGAGCACGCGCCCAAGCTCATGCTCCTTTCGGACGACTATGTGCTGAATCAGCCCTTTCTCGAGCAGCTTCGCATCCTGAGCCGGCTCGGCAAGCAATTCCAGGATCAGCTCGACTTCGCGGCTTCATCCTGGGAGCGCCTGCAAAACCTGGCCAACTGGACCGTGCCGACGCTCTCGGTCCTTGTCGTGGCTGTTCTGCTCGTGAGCACCATTGCGCTCTGCCTGCTGCCGTGGAACATCTGCCTCCTCTTTTTGGGCTACGGCGCCTTTGTGGACACATGGATCACCAAGTACGTCCAGCGAGACGCGTATTCGGTGGTGCATTCGCGCTGGCTCGAGTTCCTCTCGCGCGTTCCGTCGGATGTGGACCGCGCCAAGGCGGCTCCGCTGCCCTCGCTCTCGCGAGGGCCGCCCGCGCCCTCGCACTCCATGAAGTTGAGGCGCAACTACTCGGAGGACTTTCGTGCGCGCCTCGACGGCATTGGGAAGCGCCTCATGCGCTTCAATCGTTATGCGGCCAGAGACTTGGCGACGTCCTGACTGTGAGTGCCAGTGCGACTCGGACTCGGACTCGGACTCGGACTCGGACTCGGACTCGGACTCGGACTCGGACTCGGACTCGGACTCGGACTCGGACTCGGACTCGGACTCGGACTCGGACTCGGACTCGGACTCGGACTCGGACTCGGACTCGGACTCGGACTCGGACTCGGACTCGGACTCGGACTGACTGATAATATTGACGTGAAGACTTTGGGGCGAGATCGCCTGCTGGTATACATTTACTTTGCCGGTCAGCCGGCCAGCTGACGTCAAGTTGAGGGCACGAGGGTAGAACGCAACACGTTGGCAGATATGGAGACACCCACTTCGAAGATGTGCAGGTTGTGCGCGTCTGGCGACGAACACGAGCGCGAAGTGTGTTTTGCAGTAGGAGGAGCTCATGGGCCAGAAGAGCTTTTTCGACTCAACCGCGCCTGCACGAGAACACGGGACAGAAGAGGCAGCCCAGACGCCTGTGCAACAACGGGCGTCACCAAGAGTTCAAGGACCAGGTCAGAGAGTACCCGGTACTGTCACCTTTCTTTCTCTGCGCCGACAGCAAAACGCAAACGTAGGCAAGAGCGGCGGGCAGAACACGCGAATGAAGCCCAGGCGAGCAGACAAGACAGACCCCGTGACCCGCTAATAGCTGGAGTCTCTTCTGCGTTGCGTCGAAGTCAAGCGTGGTATCGTACGTAAGAGACGTTGATGAAATTGACTTCGCATACTTGGAAGTGGGCGCGCGCACTTGGCGGCCAGGGCCAAAGAGAAGGAGAGCATCAAAGAAGACGAGAAGCCGCCACCGTTGGAACGGCCGTGGGGCTCCGCTCACGCAGCCATGGCGAGCTAGCTTCTCGCGAACCTGATCCTTTTCTCCTCTTTTTTGTCACCTTCACTCGGAGCGCATGGCAACCCAGCCGTCGGCCTCGTAGCGGACCGTCGCGTGCACGGCCTGCAGCGCGGGCGTGAGGGCGAAGGTGGCGCGCAGCGGCAAAGTCGCCTGCACATGGCCGTCGTAGACGCAGGCGATGCTGGCGTGGAAGCGGCGCAGCTCGTGCTGAACGAGGGCCGCGGCGCCGGCGACGTGCGCCATGACCTGGGGCTCCATGACGACCGGGTCGGTCTCGAGGAGCGCCTGCTCAAAAGCCTTACCGGCCATGGGTTCGAGCTGCTGCGGGCGGCGGTGCGCCGCGTCCGGATGCGCCTTGGCGTCCTCGAGCACGAAGGTGAGGCCGGCGAGCGGATGCTGGTCTACGGGGCCGGCGGCGCAGATGCTCTCAAAGCAGAGCACGAGGCTCGCCTTGATGTCGAGTACGTTCTGCACGCTGGTGGTGTCGTTGACGAGCAGGCAGCCGGTCTCCGTGGCGGCCCAGACGCGGGCGGCGGGCCAGGGTTTGGACGCGGCGGCCGTGGGCTCGGCGCGGACCACGATGCGGTTGTGCTTGTTCGTGGACTTGCCGGTGACGGCGGCGCCGACGCGCGTAGGCGTGAGGCGGCAGGCCACCACGGGCTCGCGCAGCGAGAGGGCCTCACAGCGCGTGAGCTCGATCAGGCGCGCGAGCGCGACCTCGAGGTGCAGCGCGCCGCTCGCGTGCAGGATGATCTGCTGCGAGTCGGCGTCGAGGCTGCGGTCCAGGCAAGGGTCTGCGCGCACCATGAGCGCGAGCGCCTCGTTCACGCGACGCACGAGCTTGGCGCGGTCCTTGGATGCGGCATTGTCCAGGCGCAGCGCCGCCTGCACGAGCGGGCGCTCGATGGGCGGCGGCGCCAGAAGCACCGGGTCGGAGTCCGGCGCCCAGACCGCGAAGGAGGCGGCCTCGGGCGCGCCCTGGAGGCCCTGCACGAGGCAGATGCCGCCGGCCAGGACGCCCTCGGGCATGGCATGCACGCTCGAAGCGGAGCGCATCACAACCACGCGGCCGATGCGTGCCCTGACGGGCTTCAGGTTGTCGTCCTTGTCCTCCGTCGCCGACGACTCGGCGAGAAGGAGCACCTCCGCGCCGCTGCGCATCGTGCCGGAGAGCACGCGCACAACGTAGGCGAGCGAGCGCGCCCCGTCCGTGGTGGCGGTGGAGCCCGGCACGACGGTGGCCTTGACCACGTAGGCGGCGAGCGGCGCGTGCGGGTCGCAGGCGCGGCCCAGGGCCGAGGCGGCCAGGGAGCGTGCCTGGGCGAGCGCGGGGCTCGGCACGCAGTGCACAAAGGCGCGCACGAGGGCCGGTGCTGCGGGCAGGATGGCCTGGAAGACCTTGCGCAGGAACGCGCGCCAATCCGCGGGCTGCAGGCCGTGATCCTTGGCCGGGAGCGTGTCGTTCGGGCACAGCTGCGCGGCCAGGTCAAGCGTGCGGTCAAAGTTGCCGCGCATCGCCGAAAGGTGGAGCTTGCGCAGCGCGCGAAGGCAGTCCCGCACCACGGCCCGCGGCACGATGGCGGGGGAACCGCCACGCAGGGCACGGAGGTCGGCAAGGCCGGCGGCCCAGCCAAGGTAGCCGGAGCCGAGCAGCACGTTGCCGGCGCGCCAAGAAACGACGCAGCCGGGCTGCTCACGCGCGATGACGCGGTTCACGTGGGCGATGACCTGCTCGAGACGGTCGGCGGCCGCGTCCGCGTCAAGCTGCAGCTCAACGAAGAAGCGGTCGACCTTGTTGAGGAGGAGCACCGGCCGCACGCCCTGACGCAGCGCCGAGACCAGAACGGCCTCGGTCTGGTGGCGCACGCCATCCGTGCCATCCACCACGAGCAGGCAGCCGTCGGCGACCTGCAGCGCGGTGTGGACCTCGGCGACGAGGTCCGCATGGCCCGGGCAGTCGGTGAGGTTGACGCGCACGGCCGCCGAGGGCGAGCCGCCTTGGCGCGCCTCCTCGACGAGAAGGGCGCGGCCGCCGAGCTCGCAGCAGAGCGGCGGCGGCGGCGACTTGACGCCGCCGGCATCGCCGGCACCATCATCTCGCGGCCATCCGCTCACGCGCGCGTACGCGTAGCCACGCTGCGCGTGGCATTCCACGCCCTCGACCTGCACGCCGTCCAGAACGGCGAGCGCCTCGGCCACCTGGGCCGCCGTTGCGTCCCAGGGCAGGTTGCCCACGTACAGGTCGCGCGTGTCGACGCCGTGCACCTTGCCGTAGTCGAGCGTCACCGTCGTCGCCGAAATGGTGATCCCGCGCCGCTGCTCCTCCTTGCTGGCGTCCAGCGCCGCTGCGTCGCCCGCCGCGTCGCGCCGCAGCGCTCCGCACAGGCTCAGCAGGCTGTCGCACACCGTCGTCTTTCCGGCGTCCACGTGCGCCACGACGGCCACGTTGCGCTCAGCCGCGGCCGCAAAACGAACACCGCCCGAGAGCGCTCAGCTCTCGGGCATGCACCTGCTCCGCCGCCATCGCCTTGGCCTCTTTCTCGCTCATCCTCGCTCGCTGCCTTGCTCTTGGACTTGACTTGCTTGCTCTCTGCTTGCTCTCTGCGCTCGGTCGATCGCGTTCTGCACGTCGCCAGTCCTCATCGGCCGGGCGGCGGCAGCGATCGCCGGCACGTGCGCGGACCGTTCTGTTGTTCTGAGGCGGTTCTTCCACGGCTCCTGATGGGCCTCCCGGCGGCGCGCCCTTGTATGCGAAACCGTAGGCCCGCTAGGGCGGTGGCGGGGCGCGGCTTGGCGGGGGGGGGGAGCGGCCCCTCCGCGAGCCGCGGCGCCTCGCGCTTGCTCGCGCTCGCTCGCGGGCGGCGCGGCGGCGGCGCGGGGGCGGCGCGGCGCCGGGCTGGCGGCGCGCGGGCCTGGAACGGGCCGCGGCTGGTCCACGGCGCGGATCTCCGGGCCGATGGTGCAGAGCCTGCAGTTGGCAGCGCCGACTTGATTCCGGCAGCTGTGAACTGTTGTGGTGACGCAGCCAAGTCGCGCAGCGCGGAGCAGCTACGCTGTGTAGAGGATGCTCGGCCGAGATAGGAGAGGTCCAACAGCGCAAGGCTTCGAAATGCAATGCGCTCCGCAGCCTCGAAAACGTTCCCCAGAAGCGCCTCATGGCGCCGAAGAAAGAGAGAGGGTTGCAACTGCGGCGCAAAGGGCCGCAAAGGGCTGGATGCACAATCGCGAGCGTCTCTGACATCTATCGTAGAGGCCAAGGCCAGGTCAAGGTATCTCGAAGCACCCATCAACAAGCAGACACGGGATTGCAGCAAGCTTGTTGGGAGGTGCGCACAGTCTTGCGTGATCTTGAGCTTTTTAAAAAAGATTCTCTCTCTTCGAAGATGTTTGCAAGTGCGGCGCAAAGGGCCGCAAAGGGCCGGATGCACAATCGCGAGCGTCTCTGACATCTAACGTGGAGGCCAAGGCCAGGTCAAGGTATCTCGAAACACCCATCAACAAGCAGACACGGGATTGCAGCAAGCTTGTTGGGAGGTGCGCACAGTCTTGGGTGATCTAAGATTCTCTCTCTTCGATGATGTTTTGGAAGCTGATAGTTATGGTCAGGGGCCGCTGCAAAGAGAGAAGACAGGCCGGAAGCAGTCTCTTTTGATTGTCAATGGTAAGGTTTAGACCGCAGCGGTGGCGGCGAGGTGGGAGTCGGGCGCGGCGAGGTCAATGCCGAGCTTGGCGGCGGCCTGGGCCTCGGCGTCGACGGCGGCCTCGGCCTCGGAGACGGCGGCCACGGCAGCCTCGGACTCCTCGTCGGAGTCTGGGTTCTCGAGGTGGCGGCGGATGAGGTCCTCGAGGTCGTCCGGGTCGCCGGCCGCGTCGATGCTGGCGAGCAGGTCGAGCGCCTCGGACATGGCGTACTGCTTCTGCAGCGCCGTGGGAATGTAGCCCTGAAGGGCGACGTGGTTGATTAGGGTGACCTGGGCGCCAAGGGTCTCAGTAGCGGCGGAGAAGAGGCCAGCCTTGGAGATGACGGTGGTGGGGCGGATCTGCATGCCGAAAAGTTGGCGCTGCGCGCGCACGGCGCCCGGCACGATGCTGGAGGGCAGGCTGCCGTCGACGGACTTGACGGCCACGGTGATGGTGCCATCCGGGTCCTCGCGCCAGGTCTGGAAGAGCACAAAGTCGCGCAGACTGATCCAGGAGGTGGATCCGTAGCGCTTGACCACATGCTGGATGGAGGTCTGCCCGCCGCGGTACGTGTAGTGCTCGCGCATGAAGAGCAGCGAGGGGTCGACGCGACCGGCCTGCACGGCGCGCGTCTGCGAGAGTAGCACCGCACGCGGCGAGGCACGCACGTCGCGCGTCACGCGCAGCAACGGCGGGCCGCGCTTGGACGCCGCCTTGCTCCAGGCGGCCGTGGCCTCGCCCTTGGTGGAGGGGCGATCAAAGTCCTCCGGGGCGGCCGAAGCGATGGCGGCCACCTCGTCCAGCGCCTCCTTCATGAGGTCGGACCAGCGCAGCTCGGAGCCGTCCGAGAGCGTGAGCACGTCCGGCACGCGCGAGGCCTTTTCCCAGAAGTGATACCAGCGCTTGCTCGAGGTGAGCTGCGCCTGCTCGCCCGCGAGGCGCACCTTGTCCTGGCCCTCGCGCGCGAACACATTGGCGAGCTTGGCCGCCTCGCGCTGCGCCTCCTCCAGGCTGCGCTTGGCCGCCAGCAGCGACCGGCGCCGCTCCTCCACGGCGCGCTCGTCTTCGGTCATGGCGACGGGCTCGTTTTCTGCCCTTGCTTGCGCCTCGGAGGAGAGACTTGAGCAACGTCGAGCACGCGGCGCACGCGCACGACGAGATGGGCTGCGAGACGGGCGGCGCGACTCACGACGACCACAAGCCTTGGCACGCGACTCGGATTTGCTTGCTTGCTTGCTTGCTTACCTGTTGACGCCGCTATCGCGCGCGCGCGCGCACGGACGGTACGAAGGGACGCCCCACACTTGTCCTTGCATGCGTTTCCGCGCGTCAGTCAAGGCTTTGAAGAGAGCATGACGCAGGAGCAGCTTGTTCCCGTTTTTAGGTTCAAGCTCTAGCTCAGCTAGCCGTAAGTTAGCGAGCGAGCGAGCGAGCGAGCGAGCGCGAGGAGGGCGCGGTGTTGTTTGCCTTGCCTTGCGTTGCGGGCAAAGCACAAAGGGGTGGCGTCGCAAGAGTCGAGGACGCAAGCAAGGCAGCACTGGCAATTGACGAACAAGCTCCTTCCTTCGTAGCAGCAGCAAGAAAGCAAGCTATTTGCTCCTTCGTAGCGGCAGCAAAAGCAGCAGCAGCAGCAGCAGCAGCAGCAGCAATAGCCGCCGCAGCAAGCACAAGCGCGGCGCGACAAGCCGAGTTCCATGCCTACGACCACAGCCGCGAGGCAGTAGCATTTATGTGTGTGTGTGTGTTCTTCAAGGGCGAATATCCTCGATGCGCCAAGCGACGGCGTTGGTGACCTCGTTCCAGAGGTAGCACCTGCCGGTAGCCTCGTCGATAACCTCGACCCAGTCGGCGCTCGGTAGGGATGGCGGCTTGTGAGCGGGCGGCGGCGCAGGGGGCTTGGGGCGCTCCCACTGCGACTTGCGCGACACTGGGTCCCAGTAAAAGATGCTCTGGGAGTTGGGGTCGATCTGCGCGGTCCAGCGGCCGAGTCGCGTTCCGGGCGGATCCACAGGGGGCGGCGCAGCAGGCTGATGGTGCGAGTGCTGCTGCTGCGGCTGAGGGCTGCCACTC
Source organism: Thraustochytrium sp. TN22 (assembly GCA_013306675.1). NCBI lineage: Eukaryota > Bigyra > Thraustochytrida > Thraustochytriidae > Thraustochytrium > Thraustochytrium sp. TN22. Next base: position 104,143 of record JABLUY010000043.1, on the reverse strand, counting down.
GCGCCGTTCGAACCCGCGGCACTAGAGTACGCCTCGTAAGCGCCAGCAGGGCCGCCCCGAGATTCGCCGGTAGGGCCCCCACGAGCCTCGTACGGACTACCTGACGGAGGGCCATCATAGGGACTACCGCCTGGAGGCCCGGATCCGCGCCCGCGAGAATCGTAGGGGCTGGCCCCAGGAGGTCCGCCGTAGCCGCCGCGCGGCGGAGGCCCGCCGGTGTCTGCCCCGTACGGGCTAGCGTTCCCGGCGTACGGCGAGGAGGCCGGAGGGCCTGCGTCGTGCGACGCGGCACCAGCACCCAGCCCCTGCTTTCCCGTTGCCCAGGCTGGTAGGACCATATTCCTGCCGCGGCCGCGGCCGCCCGCATCGGGACCCGCGTCGCGGCCTCCGCCCCTGCCACGGCCATGTCCGTGCCAGCCGCCCCTGCCGCCGCCGCGCCAGTCTCCGCCACGGGCGCGCTTCCTCGGGTTGCCGTCCATGGCTGCTGTCAACTCAGGGCAACGCGCTCTTGCTCAGCTGTACGCTCTGCGCTTTGCGCTTTCGGAGTTCTGCCTCTGCTTTGTCCTCTTGGGCTGCGGCAGCTCTACCGCGCTCTTCTCCTTCTCGCTCAGCTCGAGCAGGTCGCCGCGGACGTTAGGCGCCGCCGTGGCGCTGGTGTTGCGCCCAGGCCGCTCGCGGAGTCGGCGTGCGGCGGAGCGCGCCGCGCGGGGTCGTGGGGTCACCGCCGCCCGGCCTCGCCGCCGCGCCGCCGCCGCCGCCGCCGCCGCCCCCGCCGCCGCCGCCGCCGCCGCCGCCGCGCGCAAGAATGGCCTCGCCGTGGGCGCGGGGCCGGTGACCAGCGCCAGGAAGAAGTGGCCCAAGGCTCAATAGGCCGCCGCGATGGTTGGCGGCGCAATGAAGGGCGGCGCGCGGGCGGCAGGGCAGAACTCGCGCGGCGTGGTCGAGGGCAAGGGCAAGAGCACAGGCAAGGGCGTGGGCGAGAGCGGAGCGGCGGCGGCGGCGGCGGCTGCGTTCCGGGCGCTGCGCGACTTGTTGGCCGGCTGGTTGCCTGTCCTACTTGCGGGCCGGCACGATGAGGGAGCTCAAGTACCATGAGAAAAAGCTCCTGCGCAAGGTGGACCTGCTGCAGTACAAGCGCGAGAACTCGCTGCGCGAGATGCAGGTGATGCGCAGGTATCATGTGCAGAAGCGTGATGACTACATGAAGTACAACCGGCTGGTGGGCGAGGTGGGCCGCATGGTGGCGCGCCTGGGCAAGCTGGACGCGCGCGACCCGCTGCGCATCAAGATGACCGAGCAGCTGCTGGACAAGCTGTACAAGATGGGCCTCATCACGCGTAAGAAGAATCTGGAGTTGGCTGAAAAGCTGACTGTGTCTGCCTTTTGCCGCCGCCGTCTGCCCGTGGTCATGGTGCGGCTCAAGTTCGCTGAGACCGTCAAGGAGGCGACTGCCTTCGTGGAGCAGGGCCAGCTGCGCGTCGGGCCCGAGGTCATCACGGACCCTGCGTTTCTCGTTACGCGCTCCATGGAGGACTACATTACCTGGGTTGACTCGTCGAAGATCCGCCGCGCCGTGGCTCGTTACAACGACAAGCTCGACGACTACGAGCTGCTGCAGGAGTAATCATGCATGCGTGGCTGCTCGAAGCGCCTGACGCGAAGATGCCGTGGCAGGGCTTCGGCGGGGGGGGGGGCACGGCTACACTTGACGTCTCTGCTTTTTGCAGCTAGCCACCAGATGCGCGGCGGACGAGTGAGCTGGCCGGCCGGCGGCTCGAGAGGCTCGGTTCGAGACTCGACTCGACGCAGCCGGCAGGCGCTGGTTACAGAGACCGATCACCATTCGCCAGGCGGCGTTTTCTCGAGACCGCCGAGCCACGCTGGAATCGTCCCGATCGTCCCGCTTGCCCAAGCGTGCGCGTGCCCACCTGCCTGCCCACCCCCCCTCCCGTCCCATTTCGAGAAAATCGAAAAAGACTGTCCGTGCCCCCCGTCCGGTAGAACGGCAAACGTTGTGAATTTGTAACAAATATGGAGTGACGGAAAAAGTGTTGTGCCGAGAAGCGGCACGCGAGGACTTTGTACGCCCGTTGCCAACGTGGAGCCTTTGGCGTGCTCTGGACCTGGTGCGCAGGGCACAGGCCGAGACGTTGGTGGATCAGTACCCAAAGGGCGAGGTCGCCGCGGCGCGCAACGGAGGGAGCTTGGCGGGCGCTGGCGCGGGGGCCAGGGGCGGGTGGAGCGCGAGCGTGGGAGACCGGCCGCGCGGCGCTTCGTCGTCCGCTTCGAGGTTCGCGAGGCAACAGCAGCGCATCGCGCATCGGCATCGAGGATGCGGGTGGCACGCGTGTTGACGGCGGCGGTGGCGGCGTGCAGCGCGGTGGCGCTGGGCGCCGCGCAGGCAGAGGAGCAGTACCAGTTCGAGTCGGAGACGTCGAGGCTGCTGGATATTCTGATCCATAGCCTGTACTCGAACAAGGATGTCTTCCTGCGCGAGCTGGTGTCGAACGCGGTGGACGCGCTGGACAAGGTGCGCTTCCTCTCGGTGGAGTCGCCGTCGGTGCTGGCGACCAAGGAGGATCTGGACGTGCGCATCAGCTTTGACGAGGCGGAGCGCACGCTGACGATCCGCGACTCGGGCATTGGCATGACCAAGGAGGACCTCATCATGAACCTGGGCACGGTGGCCAAGAGCGGGACGACGCAGTTCGTGGAGGCGATGGCGTCGCAGCAGGCGAACAACGACCTGAACCTGATTGGCCAGTTCGGTGTGGGCTTCTACGCCGCCTTTCTGGTGGCCGACAAGGTGCAGGTGACGAGCAAGCACAACGACGACGAGCAGTACGTTTGGACGTCGACGGCGGACTCGAGCTTCACGGTGGTCAAGGACGAGGCGGGCGACACGCTGGGCCGCGGCACGGAGATCAAGCTGTTTCTCAAGGAGGACGCGGTCGAGTACACGAAGCAGGACCGACTGGAGGCGCTCGTGAAGCAGTACAGCGAGTTTGCGCAGTTCCCCATTTACCTGCGCAAGAGCAAGACCGAGACGGTTGAGCTGGAAGAGGACGAGGACGAGGATGCAGCGGACCCGAAGGCCGGCGAGGCGGAGGGCGAGGAGGAGGAGGACGAGGACGAGGAGGGCGACGAAGGAGAGGACGAGGAGGAGGACGAGCCGGCCACCAAGGAGGTGACGACGTGGGGCTGGGAGCGCGTCAACAAGCAGCAGCCGATCTGGACGCGCGCCAAGGAGGACGTGACGGACGAGGAGTACCAGGAGTTCTACAAGTCGATGTCGAAGGACTACTCGGACGCGCTGACGTGGACGCACTTTCGCGCCGAGGGCGAGGTGGAGTTCTCGTCGATTCTGTACATCCCGAGCGTGGCGCCCATGGGCCTGCTGCAGGACTACTACAACAACCAAGCGAACGTGAAGCTGTACGTGCGCAAGGTGCTGATCGCGGATGACCTGGAGGACCTGCTGCCCAAGTACATGAACTTCATCCGCGGCATGGTGGACTCGAACGACCTGCCTCTCAAGGTGGACCGCGAGGGCCTGCAGCAGAGCAAGGTGCTCAAGGTGATCGGCAAGAAGCTGACGCGCAAGGTGCTGGAGTCGCTGCGCAAGATGGCGGAGGCGGAGCAGGCGAAGCTGAGCGCGAACGAGGACGCGGACGCGGACGAGGATGAGGACGAGGACGAGGACGAGGTTGCCGAATACGGCAAGTTCTGGAAGGCCTTCGGCAAGAACATCAAGCTGGGCGTGATCGAGGACCAGGCGAACCGCAACAAGCTGACGCGGCTGCTCCGGTTCAAGTCGTCCAAGAGCATGACGGAGGAGGGCGAGATGGCGGCGGACGCGGAGCTGATCTCGCTGGAGACGTACCTGGAGCGCATGCCGGCGTGGCAGAAGGATGTGTACTACATGGCCGGTACGAGCATGCAGGACATCGCGCACAGTCCGTTCCTGGAGCGTGCGCGCGCCAAGGGTGTAGAGGTGCTGCTCATGGACGACGCCCTGGACGAGTACGTGGTGCAGCAGGTGCCAGAGTTCGAGGGCCACAAGCTGCAGAGCCTGGCCAAGGAGGGCCTCAAGTTCGGCGACGAGACGGAGGACGACAAGAAGCGCGAGAAGCTGTACAAGGACGCCTTCAAGCCGCTGGCCGACTACATGCAGGAGCTGCTGGGCGACAAGATCGAGAAGGTGGTGGTGTCGAACCGCGTCACGGACTCGCCCGCCGTCCTGGTCTCCTCGCAGTTCGGCTACTCGGCCAACATGGAGAAGATCATGAAGCACCAGGCCTTTGGCTCGGGCGCCAACCCAATGCTCATGATGTCCAAGAAGATTCTGGAGCTCAACCCGCGGAGTCCCATCGTGAGCGAGTTGCAGTCGCGTGTGCAGGCCGACCCGGACGCCCAGGCCACGGCCGACCTCGCTTGGGTGCTCTACGACACGACGCTGCTCAACTCGGGCTTTGACATTGAGGCCAAGAAGGCCTTTTCCCAGCGCATGCAGCGCGTGCTCCAGGCCACTCTCGGTCTCGAGTCGCTCGACTTGCTCCCTGAAATGGACATTCCCGCTGACCCGGAGCTCGATGAGGACGTCCACGAGTCGGAGGAGAAGCTCGAGCTCTAACTAGAAGTTTCCAAAAAAAAAAAAGAGCGAGCTGGCTGTGGCCGTAACGTAAACGTCAACGAACGAAGCTAAGTAGTAGAGACTCGGACCTGCGAAAGCTCTGTATTACGTGCACTGGTTTCCCAGCCAGCTACTAGCTCCCTTGCTCAAGGTCCGGGCCGAGCCGAGCCGCGACGCCGCGGCTGCCACTCCCCGCCAGCCGCCTCAGCGGCCTCACTGCCGGCCGGCCGTCAGCCAGGCAGCTGTTGGCTAGGAATCGCGGTGGGACTAGGCCCAGGCCTAGGCCAGGCCGGGAGGGAGAGGGTGGAGGATGCACTCGCCTCGCGGCCGCTTGCACTGGCAGCCGCTCGCAGCCGCTCGAGCCTCGCAGCCTGGCTGTGACCACGAACGGCCGGCCGGTGCCGGTGGCGCCCAGTGGCTGGCGCCGGCTGCCAGGCAGCGTGGCCTGCGGCGGCCTCGGCAACCCGCCCTCGGCAGTGTCGGCTCCGCCTGCTTTGAAGAGTGCGGCTGTGCCAAGCAAGTTGCGCGGCTCGCGAAGCAAGTAGAATATCATACTCGCGCCGTAGAGGGGCCGGGGGAAAGCAGGTCCGTCGGCTCTGTCCAAAGAAGGGTGGGCTGCGGGACGGCGGGCGCCACAGCACCCCCCCTAGCACACTGACTGCCTTCAGGGGCAGCGGCGCGAGAGTGCGTTGCAGGGCTGCGCCCACCTGCGAGGAGCCGTGGGGAGCTGGGCCGCTGAACTTCCGCGCTCGGGGGATGCGGCGGGACGACGACCCGCGCGAACGCCGGCCGGCCCGCAGCGGTCCGCAGCTCCCACCGGCCCCGCAGCCGTCCTCGACGCGCCCCGCACGCGCGCCGCGCAACGCTCGTCTCGCGGCGCTCGCCATCGCATCTCAAGCTCGCGTCGCAGGCTGCAGCGTGCAGCTTGCAGCTTGCTGCTGGCTGCTGGCTGCTGGCTGCTCGCCGCAGCTCATGCGCCGTTATCGCTTGCCGCTGCCTCTGCCTGCCGGCAGCCGGCAGCACCGCGGCAGCCAGCGGAGGCCGGCCGCCGCCGCCGCCGCGCCGCCGCCGCCGCCGCCCGCTCCCACATCGCGCCCCGCAGCCGCCGCCCTCGCAGCTTGCGTTCCTGAAGCGGCGGCCAAGGCGCGCAGCACCGCGCTGCTTGCGGCGGCAATGCAAGCGCGCTCTGCTGGCCAGTAGCCGCCGCTTGCCTGCAACTTGCTGCAAGTAGCTGCAACTTCGCTCTCTCCAGCGAGCTGGCCAGGCCAGGCTCCGCCGGCCCCACAGCCGCGAGGAACCAGGCACTGGCGTCGGGGAGGGCGGCGCACAAGCGGCCGACCAGGCCCGCCTGCCTGCCTTCCGCAAACCTGCGACGCGCCTCCCTCCCCGCGTCCCCTCTGCCCTGTGCGGGCTGTGCGACGCCCTCCCCCTCAGTGGGCGGCCTCCTTCTGCCCCCTCCCTCCCTCCCTTCCTCCCTCCCTCGGCTCGGCTCAGCGCGCTGCTGCGGAGCGCAAAACAAGAGCGAGGCGGAGGAGCACCAGCGCAGCGCAGGCTCGCCGCCAGGCCTGCTTTCCGCATCCCCTCGCGCCGGCCGCCGCCGCCGCCCGCGCCGCCGAGGCTCGCCCGCCGCCCGCGCGCGCCCCGCGCCGCGCCGCCGGGCCCCGCCCGCGGCCTGCCCCCGCGCGGCCCCTTCGCTCGCAGCTCTCCGCGCCTGCGCCGCCGGGCTTGCAGGCGCGAGCTAGGAGCATCGCGCCCGAGAGCTGCCAGCTCCACGCCGAGCGCCGCCGCCCAAGCGCGCCGCTTCGGCCTGCGACAGCGCCCTGCGACGCGCGCGCGCCGCCGCCGCAGAGCCCAGGCCGCGCAGCCGGCCGCAAGCGCGCGCGCGAGGCTCGCGCTCCGCGCCGCGCCGCGCCGCGCCGCGCCGCGCGGGACCGGGGCCGGGGCCTCGCGGGCGGAGAGTGTAGAGCAGAGGGGGCGAGAAGCGAAAGGAGGCGCGAGCCGTCCGCAGCGCTTCCTTGCTTCTCCATCCATCCGTCCAGCAATCGCAGAGCTACAGCAGGCGAGCAAGCACCCAAGCAAGCAAGCAACCAGCAAGCAAGCAGCAGACGAGCGAGCGGCGGCGAGCAAGCGAGCGCGCGCGCGAGCGCCCGAGCGCCCGCCGCACCAGCGCGCCCTCCGCACGCGAGGCCGAGCGCGCAAGCGACCGCGGCGACCGTGGCCGGACGGCCGGTCCTGCCTGGCCTGCCTGCATCTTGCCCGCCGCTTCCCGACAGGCCGACAAGGAGGGGGGCAACAAGCCACCCACCTGCTTCACCGCCAGCTTCGGTGCTAGCCCCGCGGCGAGGCAGATCGTGGCCACCTGCGAAGCGACCGTCCAGCAAGCGAACCAGCGCGCGCGGTCTGCGTGACGGTATAGCGCCGACACCATGTGGGGCGGCAGCGACGGCGGCTCGTACGCCAGCCACCAGGCGTCCACGGCGCAGCAACCGTCGAGCCAGCACCACCAGCACCAGCACCAACATCAGCAGGGCGGCAACGGGTCCAATGGGAACGGCATGATGCACCTGCAGGGCGGCAACGGCGGCTATGGCCTCGGTGGCTCGTCAGACCGCGGCGGCAGCAACATGTCGCAGCACCAGCTCCAGGCGCACCACTCCAACGGGTCCGGCGCCTCGCACCAGCATGGCGGCAGCAACCACAGCAACAATGGCAACAGCCAGCACCACCAGCAGCAGCAGCACCATCAGCAGCAGCAGCAGCAGCAGCAGCCGTGGTTCCCGGACCCGGCAATCCTGCAGGAGCTGCGCGCGCGCGGCCCTGGCCAGTACCGCATCCAGGTGCGGTCCTTTGACCCGAACTTTGGCAACATGCCGCAGTCCCAGCAGCAGCAGCAGCAACAGCAACAGCAGCAAATCCCCATGAGCCTCATGAACAACCAGCAGCGCTTCCAGGGTCAGAACGGCCAGCAGCAACAGCAACAGGGCCAGCCGCAGTCGAACTCGAATGGCCAGTCCATGATGCAGCAGCAGGGCGGCCTCTCCTCGTTCATGTCGCCGCAGCAGCAGCTCCAGATGCGGCACATGCAGCAAGCCATGAACCAGATGCCCATGCAGCAGCAGCAGCAGATGGCGCACCTGCCGCCCCAGCTGCAGCAGTGGCAGGCCGCGCAGATGGCCGCCGCTCAGCAGGCCGCGCACCAGAACTTCCTGGCGCAAAACGGCATGTATTCTGTCGACGTGGTCCGCAACCAGTCCATGGGCGCTGACGTCTTCCTCATCCAGGCTGGCAACTTCCCCGGCTTCCCGATGCAGACCAAGAAGTCCCGCAAGCGGCGCCAGCGCGACCCGCTCGCGCCCAAGCCCGCGCGCTACGCCTGGAACTTCTTCTTCAAGGAGCATTACAAGAAGATCCGCAACAAGAACTACGGTGGCGAGCACTTTGACGTGCAGAAGGCGTTCACTGATATCCCAATCCCATCGCCCTAGACGGAGTTTAATCAGGATAGCCATATTATCCCTAGTAAATCGGCTCTCCTGCTTGCGCTCGACTGACCTGTTGCTATCATGATTCTAATCATTTTTGGAACTTTCAACTACTGGGTTTGTATGGAAGCGTAAAGTGTTGGTCACTTCCGACTGGCCTGTGCGGATGCTGAGGCCAACTTGGGCTGCATCAAGGGCACGATGGACTCGTGCTGAGGCTGCTGCGAGAGGATCTTGAACTATGGCTTGATGGGGTGTCGGTGTAGCTGGCTTGGGCTACGTGGTCGTTCCTGCTCTGCGCTGTAGGGGTACCGGACGAGGCACTGGCGCTGCTCGAATCGACATGATCGAGGCAAATGGGCGAAGGTGTTCCGTTGACGTTTGTCTTGCGCTTCTTGAAGCCTTCGTGAGGCTCGACGCGCACGCGCGTGTGCCACTTGGAAAAGCAGGTTGTGCGTTCATTCTTTCTCATGAACACGTGCAGAGGCACACCGCAGATGGTGCAACGACGGTGCGTTTGCTTGCCGCAGATGACGCAGAGCCGCTTGGCGGGAATCCTCTTGTTGTTGGCGTTGAAGGATGCCTTTCCCGCTGCCTCTGAGTCATGTTGCAGTGCGGCATCGAGGCGGATGTCGCGGGCTTGGCCGTGGTTGAAGAACTTCTGCAACTCGGGGGTTCGCTTGCGCTTACCGGCGGTCACGAGGTCCCTCGCCGCTTCCCTGGTGAGCCCAGTGGGCTTGGGCATGCTTGGCTGCATGTTGAACTCCACCTGCGCCGTATCGAGCTGCCTGCTCCTGTAGACGTGACGGACCATGTCGACAGTGAGGCGGAACGAGACAGTGCTGAGCGCTTCAGAGCGGTTCACCTTGTCGCGGAGGGCCTTTAGCCCGTCGCTGTCTTCGAGGTTGCTCTTCCTCGCAGCCTGTAAGTAGCGGTAGACCACGATGGCGTTGACAACGAGCTGCTTGTACGTGCGCAACGCGATGTTCTGGTCGCAGCTCAGATTCATGCACTGCGTGTTGGTGATCTGCTCCACGTACTGTGTGCTTCCGTCGACGCCGCCCTTTGCGACGTTGTATAGCTCCTGCGGTAAGCACTTGATGACATGCACGGGCCGCATGGGCCCCTTCAGAGCGACAAGCTTGCGCATGGCGCGCCACAGCCGGAAGTGCGAGCTCAGCACCGCCCCCTCCTCCTCGCCGAAGATGGCAGGTGGCTTGGGCGGCGCACCCGCTGTCGATGCTCTGGTGCGCCCATGTCGTGAGCTTGTCCGCCCACGGTTTCAGAGCGCGCTCCATGGCGAGCCGGGCGTCCGGAGGCACTTCAACGAGGCAGGCGTACAAACACGAACTCGTGCTGGCAGCAACGTAGAGCACGTGATCGATTTGGAGGACCACAGCTTGGTGCAAGACTTGCGCGCGGTGCTCGGCAGGTATGGCCTTCCACCAAGTCTCGTCCCCCACGTGTTCATCTGGGTGCTCACGATACGTGCGTCTACCGCGCCTCCAGGCGCGACGCGCGTCTTGATCTCGACGCTGCATAGTACTGACGATGCGTCGCACTCCGCGCCTGGAAGCCGGACGCGAGCGACTCCATCCGGCGAGACTGCGAGCCCCGGAACGGTCTTGTGCTGAATGAGGCCGACCTCGAACATGCACTCGCACCACGCGTCGGTTCGTCGACCAACGCAAGTATGTCTTCGAAGTCTTGCTGCGCAGCGGCCTCAGCACGAGCATCCTCGTCGCCAAGCTCCTCTCCTTCTTCGTCTTCGTCCCCTGTGTCCCGCTTGTCCAGGGGCACGAACTCGCTGTCGCTGTCGCTGTCGCTGTCGTCCTCCACGCGGTGGTTAGGCCTCGCCGATGCCATGATGTCGCAGTGCGGGCCCGACTCCACGTCCAAGCGCTGCGGCAGGGGCGTGCGAGCTGAGAGCAGGCACAAGGCACCCGCCAGGGCCGCCTGCAGCCGCGCGCCGCAGCGCCTGCGGCTCCAGCGCGCTCCGCGACGAAGTCGCGCGCGAGCTCCCCCCAAAGCCGCTCTGGGCGAACTGCCGAGCTCATCTCATCCTAACCACCACGCCTTCGGCCAAAATGAATAGGGGGCAGGAGCCTTGGGTCGCTTCGAGTGGGCCTCTTCAAGCTCGGCCCCATCGCTGCGTTTTTGATCGAATGCGGAACTAACTTCGCCAGACTCTAGGCCACTTTTTTGGAGCAAATCGGGAGTAAAGTACCCTCTTAATACGCTTTAGTGCCCCCTGTGCCGGGCGTCACCGAGGGACCCCCGCGTGGTAGGCGGATACGAGTAAGCATAGAGGTGTGATTGGGATATCGGCCACAGCCTCGGTGACAAGTGGAAGTCCCTCACTCCCGAGGAAAAGGAGCCCTACATCAAGATGGCCCAGGAGGACAAGAAGCGCTTCGAGCGCGAGATGAAGGAGTACACGAGCGCCCGCAACGGCGACCGCAACTCCGACGACGAGGACGAAGATGATGACGACGACGACGCCAGCAACGCCGACAACGACTCGCGCGCCCCGGAGAGCGTCGGCGACACGGTCGGTGTCAAGGGCGACGCCCAGGAGGGTAAGGAGGCGCGTCGTCCCAGGAAGAAGGCCAAGATCGACGTTGACGGCCAGGCCGAGAACGACACGGACGAGGCCACCAACTCGGCCGACAGTGGCAAGGACGAGGCCAAGGCAGACGACGATGACGGCGAAGGCAACATCAAGATCAACATCATTCGCCCCGGCGAGGAGGCCCCGCCCTCGAACATGACCGAGATGACCGCCGACGTTCTCGTCACCGATGACGACGAGACCTTTATCGTCATGATGTCCGCCACCCTGCGCAAGCTCCACGTCAAGGAGGGCTACCAGAACCTCAACATCCACGTCGCCCGGAACGGCGAGGAGGCCCTTCGCAAGATCGTCGACGAGAAGCAGCGCTTCGCCGTTGTCACCATGGACAAGGTCATGGGCGAGCTCGATGGCGTCGAGACCGTCAAGAAGATGCGCGAGGCCGGCTACGACGGCTGCGTCGTTGGCGTCACCGGCGACCCCTCCACCAAGGACTCGGAGTTCCAAAAGGTCGGTGCCGACACAACGCTTTACAAGGGCCAGAATGGCCTCTTCTCCCAGGTCCACTCCATCATCGTTGAGAAGCTCAAGGCCGACGACGACGAAGACGACACCAATGGCGACAACAAGGAGCCCCGCATCGTCGAGGTCGACGACCAGAATGACAACGACAACACGAGCAAGTCCAAGAGCGATGCCGACGCCATCCCTGTGCCGGCCGCCTCCGCTGTTTCCGCGCAGACCTAAGGAGACAGACAAGCATTTGGCTGCTCGGAGGCTGTGCGCACACAGAATCCAAGTCCAAGCTCACCTTTCCAGCCGCTCTGGTTTTTGCCCCATTTTTTTCTCCCCATGCAAGCCTGCGCACGTGATGCTGCATGCTGCCTACATGATTCCACTCAACAAATCCATTTTACGTCCATCACGAACCATCACGAATGCTGGAAAGCGAGCGTACAAGCGAGGAGCACAAGCGCAAGCAAGCCAGAATTACAGAACACGCGAGCAACCCCACCCGCGCAGCAACCAAAGTAGTTGCAAGGACAAGAAACTTGGCTCGCAAACGCTTTCCAAACTTTCCAGTCGTTTGCAGTCTTCTACCTCGCACGCACGCTTTCCTCCCTCGTTGCCCTCAGAGTGCGCTTGCAGCATCGAATGCTTCGTACGCTCGCCACACGTGTTTGTGCCAAGTCTGCGCATCGTGCCTGCCTCGTGCCTGCATGCAGGCCTCACACCTCGGCCCGGCAGACAAGCACGTTCAAGCTGTACTTTTGCCCGCCGTCCTCCCCGTCCACCTTACCTGCGCGGCGAGCGCAGTCACGCCGTCACGGTGCCACTGCGGGCCCGCCGGGCCCGCCGGGCGCCGGCAGCAAGCCTTGCGACCGCCTCGAAGCGTTTCCGCCGCGCACGGCCGCGCCTGGATCTGGGCTGCCAGCCCAGGCTCGCCGGCCGGCGCGCTCGCCTGGCCTCCACGACGTTTTCAAGTTTGAATTCGCCGATTGACAGGGTCTCCGGTGATTTCAAGAAGACGTCCAGGAGCCTTTTCGATTTTTTTCCATCCAAGTTGGGACTCAATCCCTCTGTCCCTTTAGCCGTTGGAGCACACGGGAGGCTCTCGTCCTTGTCATCATGGCTCTTCGCCGCCGTCGTGCCTGATCCTGGCCATGCACCAACGTCCATCGTCGCCGTCACCGTCGCCACCATTATCAGCGCCGTCTACTTCTTCGCGCTCGCCAAACGCTGGCCATGCGTGCGCAGCAGCTGCAGGGCCTGGTGACGCTGTCGGCGGCGGGGGCAGGCCAGCAGCAGCACAAGCAGCAGCGCTACGACCACGTCTTGGACGAGGCGGGCAGGGCTGAGGCGGCGCGCGAGAGCAGAGCTATCGCGCGGAGCTTTGAGGCGCGGGAGAAGCGTGCTGCACGTCGGACCGCGCGCGCGACGAGCACAGCGTCAGACCTTGCCGTCACGGCCACATCCCTGTCGGCAACTCAGGCAAATCAGCCCAGGTCGACCAAGCCCGTCGTGAACACGGCGTGGCGATGGAGCCGCCGGAGCATCTACAGCGATGGGGAATCGGAAAACGACGAGGACGTGAACATCTTCGCGTACCAGGACAGCGCGGAGTCCTCGCTCTCCTCCCCTGGTAGCGCCCCATCCTCGCTCTCCGATCGCGGGGAGGACTCGCCACTCTCGGCGTACGTGGAGCGTCTGCGCAGCGAGGAGCAGGATGTGCTGGTGGACCGCATTATGCAATTAGAGTCGGAGCGAGATCTGCGCGAGCAAGAGACCATCCGCCTGCGGCGCGAGAAGCTGGAGGCGGAGAAACGCGCATTTCTGGCTGCGCGCGCTGCGCGGGAAGCGCAGCAGCGCCGGCTGGCGCGCTCGGCCTGGGCTGACAACGAGCTCGAGAGCGAGAGCGCCGAGGACGCCGACGCGTACGAGCACAAGAGCGAAGAAGGCGGTTCGTGGTGTGACGTAGAGGCGGAATCGAAACGTTGGGAGCTCCGGCCACGGACTCGTGGGCGCTCGCGGTCCGTAGCGTCTGCCGCGTCGACCGCGTGGAGTGGCGGAAGCTCGGAGCGGCGCGAGCGGCGCCTGCGCGAGTATGAGGCCGAGCGGCAGCGGCGCGAGGACGAAGAGATGGCACACACCAGGGTTCGTGTGAAGGCTCGGCCCGTGCCCGTGAGCACTCTGGTGCCCAAGTATGCGGCGATGCGCGAGCAGGCCGCGGCGCGCTCGCTCGCGCGCAAGCTGGATCGTAAGGCCAAGGTGGAAGACCAGCTGCGGCCATTCGCAGGCCTTGAGCGGCGCACCAAGGCCATGGACGCCCGGCAGCGGGAGCGGCGCCGCGAGAACAAGCAGCCGGCTGCCAGCGCTCGAGCGCAGCGAGAGTCCGCGACTGGCAGGGAGACCTGTGGCCTTGACGAAGAGCAGCTGGCAACCATGAGTTTCCACGAGCGGCAGGCCGCCCTGGAGGCCGCCCGGCGCGCGCGTCGTGACCGGCGCGCCCAGGAGCTGGCGCGGTCCAGCCAGCTCCCGAGGCGCATGGCGCTGCACGAGGAGCGCGCCAAGTTTGCGACGTCGCCGTCGGCCTCCTCGTCGTCCTCCGTCTCAAAGGCGGAGAGGCCGCACGCGAGCGGCGCCGTGCCGGACTTTGAGAGGTCGAAGCAGCGGTGGCTGGAGACCCTGGCGCGGGCGCGTCAGAAGCGCCAGCCCACGCAGGCGGACGTGTCCCAGCTGAGTATGTTTGGCGAGGAGGCCCAGGATCGGCAGCGGCGGCGCGAGGCGAGGGTCGAGGCGAAGCGGGCCGCCCAAGAGGCCGAGATGGCCCTGGAGAAGCAGCGCAGAGAGCGGCTCGTGCGGCGCGTGCAATCGGAGGCGACGCGCAGGCCGACAACGGTGAGCATGACGAAATCCCAGGAGCTGCGGCTTCGGGAGTGCGCCGAGGCCAAGGCCGCCGCACAGGCCGCAGCGGACCGCGAGCAGCGTGCCAAGGCGGCCACGGCGAAGCGCCAGGGCGAGCGGGCCGCCGTCATTCGCACGATGGTGGACGACGCGGAGCGACGGCGGCGCGAGGCTGCCGGCAGCGCGTACACGAGCCTCGAGGACGCCGAGCGCAAAGCGAAGGAGCGCGCGGCCCAGGACCGAGCTATTTGGCGCCAGCGGTCGCGCGACCTGCGCGAGCGTATGCGTGACCCGCGGCCCGATAAGCCTGCGCTTATGGAGCGACACGGCGAGTCGCGCAGGCTCGCCGAGCGCAAGCAGGCTGCCCTGGCGCGCGTCGCGGCGACGCTCGCCGACACAGCGTCTGCCCAGGTGGGCGGTCTGGTGGATGCGGACGAGATGGACCTGGTCGAGTCGCACCTGGCCCAGGACGCGAGCTAACCCGAGCCTGTGATTGATGGCGCGCGTGTGAGGGAGAGAGAGACGTGCTAGTAGCTAGCTCGATCTAGCTAGAGGCCTAACGTTAGAGCACACAAACAAGCAAACAGATGAAGCATGCGTTTTTCTTCAATTCCAAGGGTTCGCTTACGAGATCGCGCTCAACGCGCGGAACTGCGTGCCGGACGTACTTCACAACGCGATTGGTCTAGCTGCTGTAGAGATCAGAGACCTCGGCAGTGATGCGCGGCACGTCGCCAGAGAGGTCGAGCTTGTGCACGTACTGCTCCGGGATGGGCTTCTCGATGACCTCGCCGTCGGCCGTCAGGAAGTTGACGTTCATCTCGGAGGACTTGGAGGCGATGATCTGGAAGTCCTCGTTGCCCTGCGACTCCGCGCTGAGGAAGATCTGGCAGCCGTCGGTCTTGTCGATGGCGATCGAGTTCACCTTGGCGCCTTCCTTCATGACAATCTTGACACGGTGGCAGTTGGACACCTCCACGGTGGACATGACCGAGTCCACGTGCAGCTCCAGCAGCGTGCAGTTGTCCACCTGGATGCTGTTGCACTTGCCGTTCACCTCCACCTTGCCGTACTTGCCCTTCTCGCCGCCGCACTTGTACACGGACACGCTCTTGCGCATCGAGTCCACGTCCACGGACTCATCCTTCTTGCCCTCCACGCTGATCACGTTCTGGTTCATCCTGCCTGCCTCCTGCCGCTGCCGCTCTGCCGCGCTGCCTGCCGCTCTCCCCGCTCTCGCTCACTCCCTCTCTCGCTCGCTCGCTCGTACCGGTTCTGCTGCCAGCTCACCAGCTTCTCGCTCGCTTCGCCTTCAACTTGCCGCTTCAAGGTGCCTTCCTCACGCGCGAAAAACTACGCGCCCCGGGTTCGTTCAAGCCGCCAGCTGCTTCGCTGCGCTTCCTTCAAGTTCCCCCGCTGGCGCCGCAAGTGCCGCTGCCCGCCCCCGACTCGCGCAAAACCGCCGCGTACGAGCTAAACAACAGCAGTGACAGCAGCCGAGGCAGCCGAGATACTATCTTGGTGCACACCGCCGCTCGCGCGCTGCCCCCCGCCGCCGCCGCCGCGACCGGGCCGCACCGCGCGCGCGCCCGCCGCCGGGGGGCGCGCCAGGAGTAGCGCCGCCGGGCTGTCCGCCGGCCAGCGCAGCTGGGCGGGCTGCCGCCGAGGAGCGGCGCGGCCTGCGGTGCGGCTGCGGGGCGAGGCCGGGCGAGGCGAGGCGAGCCGGCCGGCCGCGGAGCGTTGCCGCGCGCGGCTGCGCAGCTCAGCCTGCCAGCGCGCGGCCAGCGCAGGTCAGCGCGGCCGGCGCAAGGAGCCGCTCGGCGCGCGGCGCGCGAGCCGGCCACCGGCGGTGCGCGTCGCCCTAACGGTGGGAGCGCGCCGCTATTGCCGGACCCCAATGGGCGCGTTGGTCGCCGCGGGCTGCGGCAACGGGTGTCTGGTATTCTAAAATTTCAGAGCTTACCGGACATGGACGGATATGCATACTAGTGCTAAACGAATAGTGCGAGTCCGGTGCGGTTACGTGACGTGTGCACTCAAGGAGTAGTCCACGAGGACTTCGAGGACGGGTGCACTCTCGCCAGTGCCGCGGCGCTAGCTACTATAACTTCGCTTGTCCGGCCACGGCAGACGCCGGCTGGCCGCTTCGACCGCCTTGAACCTTTGGCCAGTCCATTCGCAGCAAGCTGGGATTCCCACGGGCCCTTGCTCCTTGTTTTGCGCCCAAGTCCGGCAGCACCCCAGCCAGGAGCTCACTCACTGGCCGGGCAGGCTCCTCATCACGGTCAAAGAGCCTGGCTGACAGGACAGTGAGGAGAAAATGCTCCCTCGTCGGCGCTGCTCTCGCCATCGCCCCTGATTATCGCAGAGGCCGAAGGCCTAGGCCGTGCAGGCCAGGTGATGGTAGAGCCCGCGTCTCGCCCCGGGCCCGGCGGCTTTCCTGGCTGGAGGACCGTGCAAGGTCCCAGCGTAGGGCCGTCAACGCACGAGAGGCACGGCATCGGCATGCCCTGCGGCAGGCTCAAGCAGAGAGCAGACCGGCAACGCGCGCTCGAGGACCCCAGCGGCGGCGGCGCGAGCGGCGGCGGGCGGCGGGAGGGGCGCGATGCGGGCGCGGGCGGCGGCGGCGGCGTGGGCGGTGGCGACGGCGCTGGCGCTGGCGGCGCGCGGCGCGGCGGCGCAGGCAGGCGGCGATGTGGAGACCGACTTCGCAACGGGCGTCACCGTGAGCGTGGACGGCGCGAACGGCGGCTGCCTGCGCGTGATGGAGGACGAGAAGAACGTGGAGCTGAGCGCGCTGCCGTGCGCGGCCACCGACGACCGCCAGGTCTGGTACCTGTCGCGCGCCAGCGAGCTCCTGGCGCGCGGCGCGCGCCTCGGGGACGCCTCCGACAACGCTGGCGCCGTGCAGGTGCGCCCGCGCGCCGGCGTGGCGCTGGATGAGGGCGGCCAGGTGCAGTTCCTGGCGGGCGGTCAGATCATGAACAAGCGCACGCGGCTGTGCCTGGCGCCGGGCTACGCGGCGACGGGGGCGCGGCCCACGCGCTTCCTGCAGTACGCGGACTGCGCGATGGCGCCGGCCTGGCACCTGCGGCGCGCCAACCTGCCGTACGGCGCGCCGCGCGCCGCGCCGCCGCGCGTGGAGGCGGCACCTGCTGTTCCGATGGTACCGGCCGCGCCGGCGGCGCCGCGCGTGAACGCCGCGCCGCCCGTGGCGCCCGCGGCGGCCGTGGCGCCTCTGGCGCCCCCCCCCGGCGGCGCCCGTGGTGGTGGATGGGTCCGCCAAGAGCGCCGTGCAGTACAAGGCGAACGCAGCGCTGCTCTCGCAGAACGACCACTACCTGTGCATCTGCGTGGTGGACGAGGACGACGACAAGTGCGTGCAGGCGGTCAGCGCGGCATGCACGGTGGGCCACATCCCGGCGGCGTACTGCCGGCAGTCCTTCGAGGAGGGCGACCACGACGCCATCTCCAAGGACATCGTCCGCATCATCGAGCAGGGCGCGCGCTGCAGCGCGCTGACGCCGGAGCAGGTGCGCGAGGACTTTGCGGAGTCCAAACTGCCCGTGCACGCGCTGCACGGCCAGCAGGTCGTCACGGCGGAGGACCATTACCTGTGCGTGTGCCTGTCGCAGGACGGCGACAAGGTGAAGCTGGAGAAGCAGTGCGAGGACGCGGTGCGCATTGCGTGCACGGTGGGCCACATTCCCGAGACGGAGTGCTTCGCGTCGTTTGACGAGTCCAACCACGCCATGATCGTGAACCGCATCATGCGCATGATCGACCGTGGCGCGAACTGCGCGCAGAAGCTCCAAGTTCAGGCCACGGCAACCTGCCCGAATCCGCCGTGCTACACCACGCAGCGCCACTCGGTGCACGAGCCCTCGCGCGCGGACCACTACCTGTGCCCGTGCATGGACGATCACCGCAGCGAGGTGTGCCTTAGCGCAGTGCGCCGCGCCTGCCAGGTGGGCCACATCCCCAAGGCGGATTGCGAACTGGCAGAGAAGGCTGACTACCGCCACGGCGTGACGCGGCACGTTCTGCACCTGATCGACCACGGCGCGGAGTGCGGGCTAGCCGACTCGATGACCTTTACGAACCGCGGCTGCCACTGCAAGAACCAGTGGACCGCGCCGTCCGGCGAGGTGATGAGCCTGCCCAACAACTGTAATGACCCGGGCGGCGAGAAGGGCTTCGACTGGTGCGAGACCTTTCCCGAGGAAGGCTGCGTGGGCGTCGGCGACTCCATGTCGTGGGACCGCTGCGACGCGCCGCACAAGCCGCGCTACCACCCGGGCCAGTTCGTAGCCACCTCGGCCGGCCGCGTCTCTCCCGTCGATCACTACCTCTGCGTCTGCATCGATCAGTCTGGGTCCGACGAGCTCTGCGAGGCGGCCGTGCGCGCCGGCTGCCACGTCGGCCACCTCCCTGCGGACGCTTGCGCGGAGAGCTTCGAGTCCGCGTCGCACGCCGCCATCTCGGACCACGTGCTGACGGCCATCGCCAACGGCGCGCGCTGCACCAACAACGTCGACCAGAACGCCATCACGCACGCCCACCAGGTCCCGCAGAACGACATCGCGGGCGGCTGCGGCCATGGCGCGCCCAACGTCGACGGCTCCTGCGCGTGCCGCCTGGGCTTTGCCGGCGCGCGCTGCAACTACTGCGCCGCCGGCTACGTGGGCTACCCGGCGTGCGTGCGCAAGCAGGACTGCAACCCGGCCTGCCGCTACGGCTCGTGCGACTTTGCCACGGGCACCTGCATGTGTCCTACAAACCGCGCCGGTGAAGTCTGCGACGAGTGCGCGCACGGCTACAGCGGCTCGCAGTGCACGCCCTCGGGGCTCTTCGGTGCCGGGCCCTTCGCTACGCTCTTCATGATGGCCGCCTGCCTCGGCGCCGCCTACCTGTGCTGTTGCACGCCCATGGGCATTCACTTCATCAAGGCCATCCCGGGCTCGCCGTCCACGCCGGGCGGCGCTTACTCGCGTCTCAGCAACAACGACACCGACATCCTTGACGGCGACGATGACGACGACGACGACTTTGCAGACTGGGCCGCACGCCGCGACGGCCGCGAGCTTGACATTGAAGCCACCACCTCAGGCTCTGGCGCGCAAAACACGCCCGCCCAGGCCGTGGCGGGCACGAGTACGGCGCCGCACAACGGCCTCGCTATTTGATTCACTGTCCCGGGCGCACTCGGCCCGAGTCGGCCGGTCGCCAGAGCGTCCACGCGCCCAACCAAACAAACCCCTGTAGAGATAGAAGAGCAAGTGATTGACAGCGAATCTGAAGCTGGCTGCTTCCGTGGTCCGCGCGAGACCTGCGACAAGGGCCGCCCCTTGCATTGCTCGCGCGGAGCCCGCCCGCGCTGCGGCGCTCCTTGAGCCCTTCGGCTTGCGCCAGGCCACGCGCCCAACCAAATCCCTGCAGAGCAACTGCATGGCAACGTTAACGTTATTCAAACAAAGCTTCCTTGGCCCGCGCGAGACCTGCGACAAGGGCAAGGGCCGCCCCTTGCGTTGCTCGCGCGGAGCCTGCCCGCGCTGCGGCGCTCCGCGAACCCTCGCACCATGCATGAGGCTTGCGCCCGCGCGCCCGGATCGAATGCCCGGCGCGTTCCCCCGCTTTATTTTTCCCTTTGCGCGGCGGTGGCCATGATGGCCGGCGCAGCGCCCACCAGAGCGCGATCTCGCTCGCGCTCCCCAGCGCGCGCTCCCCAGCGCGCTCGCGCCCGCGCTCTTCCTCGCGCGAGGCCTCGCGCGCAAGCGCACGGGACGGCGCGCGCGCGCCGCTCTGCGCCGCCTCACGCCGCCGCGGCTGCGGTCGCAAGGAGGCAGCGGCGCGGGGAAAAGAAAAAGAGAGAAAACATGGCGGCGGCCTGCTCGTGCCCGGCCAAGGGCAGCGCGCTCGCCGACCTGCAGCAGTGGGCGGCGCGCGTCGCGCTGCCCGAGGGATGGCACGTGGCGTTCTCGCAGACCAAGGACCTGGCCGTGCGGCCGTACTTTTATGATCCTGTCGGCAACGTGCAATGGCAGCACCCGCTGCTGGCCACGCCCATCGGGGCGCAGGTCTTCGCCACCGTGATGAAGCTGCAAGAGGTGGCGTCGTCGCTCGGCGCCATAAACATCAGGAACGTGAACGGCGCGCTGAAGCGCGTGCACCACAACGAGAGTGGCGCCGGCCGCGCTGACGCGTACACGGTCTCGTGCGCGACCTGCAAGCCTAACGACCACGCCGCGCCGGCCCAAGACGAGCAGCCCAGCAATGGCCAGAGCGGCGCCGCGGAGACCGCCAAGAAGCAGCAGCCGACGCCCGCAGCGGAGAGCACGCCCAGCCAGAACACGCAGCCCAACAGCAACCCGAGCGGGGCCGCGGGGGACGTCAAAGAGCTGCAGAATCCACCGAAAGCCGCCAAGCCCCAGAGGCTTGGGTCGCTGACGCTGGCGCCGGCAGCAGCCGTCAAGCCCAAGAAGCGCGGAAAGCATTCCCGGAGCCAGATGACGCTGCAGCTGCTCGCGGCGGCGCCGCCGGCGGCTTCGCAGCTCGCGCCTTTGCCGGCGGCCGGGACCTCGTCCTCGTCCTCGTCCTCGTCCTCATCGTCTTCGTCTTCGTCCAGGATGAACGAGGAGGTCCCGCTCGACGCATACCAGCGCGCCGCAGTCAATGCCGCGTTGAGCGGCGAGTCGCTCTTCCTGACGGGCAGCGCTGGCACAGGCAAGTCCTTTACGACCCGCTACATCGTGGCCGAGCTGAGCAGGATGGGCAAGCGCGTCGCCGTGACAGCGTCGACGGGCGCCGCGGCCATTCTTGTCAACGGGCGGACGCTGCACAGCTGGGCTGGCGTGGGCCTGTGCGTGGGCAATCTGGAGGCGATCATCAAAAAGGTCATCCATTGGCGCAAGGTCGTGGACCGCTGGTGCAAGACGGACGTACTGGTTGTGGACGAAATCTCCATGATCGGCCCGGACTTCTTCATGCGGCTCGATGCCATCGGTCAGGCCGTGCGGCGCGACAACACGCGGCCCTTCGGTGGCCTGCAGCTGCTGCTGGTGGGTGATTTTGCGCAGCTGCCGCCCGTGGAACGCGTGCGGCCTGCTGGCGCACGCTTCGTTTTCGAGACGCCGCTCTTCTCGCGAGCCATCCCGCGCATCGTGGTACTGCGCACGGTGCATCGGCAGAGCGACCAGGCCTTCGTGAGGCTGCTCAACGCGGTGCGCGTGGGCCGGCTCACGCCCGAGGCGCGGCGCCTGCTGGACGAGGCGTCCTCACGCGACCTGACCAACGCCGACGGCATCGTGCCGACGAAGCTGTTCGCGCTCAACCGGAGTGTGGACAGCCTGAATCTCTCCAAGCTGCGCGAGCTTCCAGGTCAGACCAGGGTGTACGATGCCTTCGACTCGGGCGACCCGCAGGACCTGGACAAGTTCCGCAAGTACACGCAGGTGCCGGCTCGGCTCGAGCTCAAGGTGGGCGCGCAGGTGATGCTGCTTAAAAATCTCAACGTCCATGCGGGCCTAGCCAACGGCTCGCGCGGCATCGTGCGCGAGCTCAGCGACCTGTCGGCCACCGATGTGCGCAACTACATGCCCGACGCGGAGCGCGAGAGCCGGACGGACTACATCGTGGTCCAGTTCCTGCGCGCCGGCCTCGTCCGCGTCGAACTCGACACGCAGACTTGGTACCAGGATGGCGAGCTCGTGGCGAGCAGGTGTCAGTTCCCGCTCCGCCTGGCGTGGGCCGTGACCATTCACAAATCGCAGGGCATGACGTGCGACATGGTCGAGGTCGACACAGACGGCTGCTTCGAGGTCGGCCAGGCGTACACGGCCCTCTCGCGCGCGTCCTCACTTGAGGGCATGCGCCTTGTCAACTTCCGCGAGTCCTGTATCAAGACTGCGCCCGCCTGTGTCAAGTTCCACCATGACCTCGACCGCAGGGACGGCGTGCTGGACGACGACGAGGACGAGGAGGCTGAAGCCGGCACCCTCGTCAAGCGTGCTCGCACCGTGTGACCAATGTGCGATTACAATGCGGCGCTCCGCTCCACCCGGCGTGGCGTGGCGTGGCGTGGCGTGGCGTGGCGTTCTCTTGCGAGTAGAGCCCAAATCCAACAAGGACAAAAAGATGATTATGGTGTCAAGTTCCACAGAGATCTCGATCGCAGGGACGGCGTCCTGGACGACGACGAGGTCGATGAGGCTGAAGCCGGCACCCTTGGCAAGCGTGCTCGCACCGTGTGATTACGGTGCAATCACACAATGCGGCGCTACGCTCAGGCTGCGCTACACCCGGCGTGGCGTTCCAGTCCAGCGAGTAGAGACCAGATCCAACAAGGACAAAAGGTGATTATTCGTGCTAAGTTACCTGCCTGCGTGCCTGCCCACCTGCCCGCCTGCCTGCCTGCCTGCCTGCCTGCCTGGTGAAGTGCTCGCCGCCGCGGCGCCGCGGGCCCGACCTGGCAAAAGTAAGTGGCTGGCTGGCGAGTGAGAAGCAAGCAGGCAAGCCGCAGACCTCGCCGCGAACGCGCCCAGATCCGCACGCGCGCGCGCGAGGCCAGGCGAGGCAGTCGCGTAGTTGATGCGGCAGGGCGGCGCGCGGGCGCCAGCACTGCTCGTCCGAGCTCTTCGAAGTGCGCAGCGCAGGCCGCGGCCGGTGAGCTCTGACTTGCTCAGGATGGCGTCCACTTCGACCTCCACCACGAGCTCGAGCTTGACCTCGACCTCGACGCCGGGACCAGCGGCGCCTTCGGGCGCAGCCGGCCTGTGGCGCGTGGCGACGTACAACGTACTGTCGCCCGAGCTGTGCTCGCCAGGGTACTTTGTGCACTGCCAGGCGGAGGACTGCGAGCCGTCGCGGAGGTTTGGGCGCGTGGAGACGAAGCTGCGCGACGAGATGGCGCGCGACGGGATCGTGTGCCTGCAGGAGGTCTCGCACAGCTGGCTGGGCCTCATCCAGGAGCTTTGCGCCAAGGAGGACTACACATACGTGCACGACTCGTACGGGTGGACCTTCAACGGGTACATGGGCGTGGGTATTGCGTACCCTTCGCGCAAGTACTCGCTCGAGGAGTGCAAGGTAGTGCGCATTGCGGACACGAAGAAGGGAGGATACTCGCCACCTCGCGTTTACGAGCGCGTGTCGGCGGTGCGCGACTTGGCGCGGCGCGCCTATCGCATCGTGCGGCGCGCCATCTCGGACCTGTGGGCGCTCCTCGTGCGCGCTCCGGAGCCCAACCTGTGGCACGAGGTGGAGCGGCGCTCGAACACGGCGGTCTTTCTGCGTCTTCAGGACCGCGAGTCGGGCCAGCGCCTGTGCGTGGCAACGTACCACATGCCTTGCGCGTTCCGCACGCCGCCGGTCATCTCGGCACACTGCTCGCTCCTGGCGAAGCGCGTGAACCGGTTCGCAAAAAACGAGCCGTACATCATCGCGGGCGACTTCAACCTCAAGCCGGACTCTCCCATGTACGAGCTGCTAACGACCGGCAAGTTTCAGTCGGAGGCGTCTCGCGCCGAGGGTGACATGCCGGCCCCTGCCTTTCCGGGTGACAAGTGGCGCGTCGACGAAGGCCTCATGCCGCTCAAAAGCGCATATGCGGCGACGCGCGGCGCGGAGCCTGATTTCACGAACCTGGCGCGCACGCGCTCGCAGGACGCGGAGCGCTTTATTGCCACGCTCGACTACATTTTCTACCAGGGCCAGGGCATCAAGGCCGAGGAGACCGATGAGCTGCCGTCCTTGGCCCAGGTGGAGGGCGTGCAGTCGTTCCCCGCGGGCGAGGAGCCGTCGGACCACATCAAGATCGCCGCGACTTTTTCCCTAGGCAACAAGAAGGAGAAGAAGAAGAAGCAGCGCGCCGGGTCGGCCGGGTCGGAGAGTGACGACGGCAAGCCGGCAGAGGCGTGAATGAGGGAGTAGCGTTTCTCGTAATGTACTGTCAGGAGCGGATCGCATTTTGACAGGGTGACTACCGGCAGCAGCCGGCAGGGAAGCGGTATGCGGGGTGGGCGTGTGTGAGTGTGTATGTGTGTGACCAGAGCGAAACTTTAGTGAAACATTCATTCATCATCAGGGGCACTCCTCCTCCGTCTCAGAGCACGGGCACATGGTGAGGTTGCCGAGCTCCTGCGTGTTGTCTGCGTCAAAGCACCAGGTCTCCCGGAGGGGGGACTTGGGGAAGTCAGGGTTGTAGACGCAGACCAGATTGCCGATCTCCACCTGGTAGTTGTGCTCCTCGAGCGCGTTGGTGTAGCGGAAGCTGAGGTCGACGCCGGAGACGCGCTCACAAGAGGCCGCAGTGCCGCACTCGGAAGACGCCTCGCACTGCGAGAAGCGAATCGGATTCTTGAAGAGCTCGGGGAAGGCGTCGGCGTCCACGGAAAGCGTCCCGTTGCAGGGCGGATAGGCCGCGGGGATGCCGAGGGCCGTGACCCAGTCGCCGTCGGAGGTCTGGTACTGAATCTCGACGCCGGTCGTGCAGGAGGACAGGCCACCGATGTAGGCGTCGATGCCCGAGGCGCAGGCCAGGGTCGAGCCGGAGCCGGAAGTGGGCGCGGGCGTGGCGGAGCCCGTGCCATACTGCTCCACGGCATCATCCCAGCCGAACTCGGAGATGGTGGCCTGGCACTCGGTGAGAAACCGCGCGAGGTTGTCCGCAAGGACGCCGCGGACGGCCGCGACGGTCTCGCAATAGAAGCCACGGATGTCCTTCTCAAGCGCCGTGCGGCAGGCGGAGACGGACATGGCCTCGCCGGAGCGCGCGGCGCACCAGCTGTCGAGACAGTCGTCGACCTGGGGCTGCGTGAGAGACTCGAAGCAGACAGCCTTGCCCATGAGGAGGTCGTCATCGAGGGCGAGGTTGACGCACTTCTTGTGAACCGAGTCGGTGTTCTTGGTGCTGCCGGACTTGTCGTCGATGGTGCCGGTGTAGCAGGCGCCGGCGAGGTTGGAGCGCGAGGACGCGTAATCCTCAGCGGGCTCGAGGAGCTCCTGCACGTTGATGCGGGGCGGGCCCATCTCGCCGCCAACGACGGACTTGGTGCAGACGAAGAGGATGTGCATGCCGGTGGTGACGTCGGAGACGAACCAGCGCGTCTCGATCGCGCTGGTGCGGGCCACGGCCCACGAGGCCGGGATGGAGCCGCCGCTGTTGACGACCCAGGCGCTGTCGTCAGTCTTGGTATCGCAGTCCTCCGCCGAAAGCGAGTAGCTGCCCGTGGCGGTGTCGAGATTGACCGAGGAGATGATACCGCGCTCGCCGAGCACAAGATCAAGCTTGAAATCATCAGCCGTGTACATGTTCATGACCGGGAGGTCCTCCGGGTCCCAGTCCGGCTGGCACGGGCTGCCGTAGAGGCCGACGGGCCAGTTCTTGTTGTTGGTGTTGAGCCACTTGCAGGGCTCGCCGCGGTGGTCGGTCTGCGTCGCGCACATCGCTTCGGTGATCTCGCAGCGGCGCGTGGCCTGGGCAGTCCACTGGCGCGCGTCGCAGAGCACCCACTCGTCGACAACGCCCTCGAAGGAGATGCAGTTCGGGTCGCCGTAGCACTGGCAGGTCTTGCAGCAGGTGGTGGCCTCCATGGTTGGGAAACTCACGTCCACGATGAGAATGTCAGTGGCGTCGAGTGAGTCGCAGGACGCGCCGCTGCAGTAAGAGCCTGTGGCCTCGATGTAGCGGCAACGCGGCTCGCCAGTTTCGGACTCGCACGAGGTCTCTCGGTTCGGGCAGCATTCCTCAAATCCAAGGTCTGCGTACAGAATCTGTTCGTAACATACGTCTGAGAGGTCAAGATCCTTGGGCTGCACGTGGTCGCACAGCTGGCACTCATCGGCCGCTGCAAAGGCGACCACCGTGCTCGCCATGAGGAGCGTCACGGTCGTGCGCATCTTTGATGTGCGTGAGGCTATCCTTCGAAAGAAGTCTCCTTCGTTTCGTTAGCGTTTTGACTGGCCTGGCTGTCGCTGCTGCCACCGGCAAGCGACCAAGTTGGCGGGCGGGCGGGCGAGCGACTAAGACACTGCACGCGAGCGACCAAATTAGCGAGTCAGCAAGTCTGCAAGCGAGCAAGTCGGAAAGTCAGCAAGCGAGCTAGCAAGTCGGAGTCACTGTCACTGACATTCACTGTCAGCAAAGGAGAAACCAAGAAATCAAGATGGGGCCTCGGAAGGCCGGCCGGCCACCCACCCACCCGCCTGCCAGCCCGCCAGCCCGCCAGCGCTGGCTCGCGCGCCGCGCCGACGGCGGTTGGGCGCTGCGGAACCTGCAGGAGCGAGCCCAAATCTCCAGAATTACACCGGGCACGCGTCCCAGAGGGCAATGTGGAGGCGCCCAGGCGCGCGCGAGGAAGCGAGTCAAGCCACCCCGCCCAAGCTCCGAGGCCGCCTGGGGCCTGCGCCGTCGCGGCCGTCGAAGAACGCCATGCATGCGCTATTGGCACGCAACGGCACGCCCATGCCATGCCATGGCCAGCCAGCCAGTCAACCAGCGCAGCGCTCCAACTTGAAGTTGGAGGCTGCAGCCACCCGTCCAGTCAACCGCCGGGACACATGCCGGGGATCCTGGGACGATTTCGTCCCAGGCCAGTCAGGCGTGGCGTGGCGGGATCCAATGCAAGGCCCGGGCGTCGTGGCTTTACTGTCAGCGAAAGCTCGAGGGCGCGGCGATGTTGGCGGGCGCCGGCTGGCTGCGAGACCGCGTCTGCGCGACGGCCTGAACGCCAGGGCGCCGTCGTGCGGACGCCCGGTGCCACAACGCGCGCGGAGGGAGGGGCGGCCGGTGGCTCTGGGTCGCGTGCTGCGTGCACGGTGCAGACATCATGATGCCTGAGGTTTGCTAGTAGTTAGAGTTGCTACTACTAGCAGGCTAGCTAGCAGGAAGGAGGGTCATCTTGGGCGCGCTCCGTGCACCACGAGGCTCAGAGGCTGTGCTGACAGTTATGGACGGGTCACCATGGCGCGTGCGAGTTGAGCTGTGCGGAGTGCGTCGAGCGGCGCCGAGTCGTGCCGCGCCGCACTGCATCGCGACGCGTCGAGTCGGCTCGAGTCGAGTTGTCTCGGCACGGCGACGACGTGCAGCGGTTGAGCCGACCCGTTTGCTGAGGCCGATGGGAGGACGAAGCTCGCTAGATCTTACGTTACTCTGGCTTCCCAGCACCGCGCGCGGTCTCGAGCACCGCGAGTGGGCCAGACACATCTTGGCAGGTTTCGAGGATCCATCTTGTAGCGGGCGGCCCGTGCGGACGAGCGGCAGCCAGCTAGCCAGCCTGCTCGCCTGCCTGGCTGGCTGCCTGCCTGCCTGCCTGCCCGCCTGCCTGCCTGCTTGCCTGCCTGCCTGTCAGACCAGCCAAACCCCAAGACACTTGGCGACTAACCTGAGCCCAACGTCCGTCGCGAGCCAAAACCCAAATTCAAAGTTCGACGCAGACAGCGCGAGTCCGTCTCCAAGACAGCCGAGATGGCTGCGCTGCGGCTTATCGCCATGGTACTTGCCGTGGCGGTGGCGCCTCATGGCGCCGCAGCGGACTCGTGCTCGCTGTGCAACCACGAGGGCAACGGCGCCGTGGGCGTGACCCCAGAGGTGAACCCGTACTGCAGCACGCGGTCAAACCAGTTGGTGGTGGGCACCTTTGACAAGTGCTGCCCGTACTCCACGACGGACTGCGACACGGTGGGCAGCGGGTCAACCTGCCGCGAGCTGCAGGTGAGCGGCAAGTATTGCGACCCGGAGACGGACCGGTACGGGTGCGAGGACCTGGAGGACGCGGTACTCTACATGGACGTGACCTTCGATGAGGCTACCGAGGACGGGACGTGCTGCTCGACGTGCTCGTGCTACGGCGACCCGAACTGCGTCTCCTTCGACGAGACGCTGGACAGCTGGGTTCTTTGCGACGCGCGCAAGAAGAACACAAACAAAGGCCACTGCGTGATGAAGGAGGAGATCTGTGCTCTTCAGGTGGATCACCTGGGTAACCAATGCCTGTGGCTGCCGAGCGACGGTGACGAGGTCGAAGAGGGCCTGTCCGCGGGCGAGGCCACGGGCGGCGGCGACAGCCGGCGGCTGCGCGCCTCGGGCGGCGGCGACGCGCGCGACCTGCTCAAAGGTTGGAGCGTGGCGCTGCAGGGGTCGCCATGCCAGCCGGACTTGTCGGATCCAGACAATCTGCCGGTGATGACCATGTACGAAACGGACGGCTTCAAGCTGGATCTCTTCATGGGCGAGCGCGGCGTCATTACGCGCGTGGACATGGTGCTGGGCAGCGGGTCGGGCAAGACCACGTACACACTTGACGCGGAAATGTGCGACTCGCTGCGTGGGTCTTCTGACCCGCTCGAGGCGTGGGCGGTATCGGGCGGTACAGAGGACACGACCACGACGCAGCAGTGGTCGCGCGCGCTGACGAACGCAATCGATACCACGTGGTTTATCGTGGACCCGGCAACGGGAATCCGCATGACGCTGCTGTGCACCAAGTCGTACGTGGAGAAGAAGAACCAGCTCCTCGTGGGCCCGCCTCGCATCAACGTGAACGAGCTGCTGGAGCCGTCGCGCGACGCGCGGTCGAAGCGAAGCGGCTTCTGCCAGTCCGGTGTCATTAATGAGAAGAAGGGCTCCACCTCGGACAATACGGACGCCATCCACGAGTGGTGCAGCAACAACGCAAACCTGGACCTCTCCGCCGCCAAGGTGTTTTGCGGCCGCGGCACGACGCTCGCCGAGGTGGACAGCTGCAAACAGGAGTGGTGCGCCAAGGCCTTTGCGTACTCGTCAGCCTCGGCCTGTTTGGAGTACATGAGCACCAATGGCTGGGCCTCCACGTACTGCCACTCGGCTGCGACGTACCTGTCGAGCGAGTCGGCTGTCATCTCGTACAACGCGACCATGCGCGCCTGCATGTCGGAGGTGGAGGAGTTTGGCTTTGAGCAGGCCGTCACGGAGTACGGCACGGGCGTTGAGGGCTCCACGGGCACTACGCCGACTGCGCCGCCGACCGCACCGCCTGGCTCGTCGGGCTCGTGCGCGTCTTCCCTCGACGTGTACCTGGAGATGGAGCTCGACGAGTGCACTGACAAGATGTCCGTGCAGTACCAGACGGACGCGGGCGTCTGGGTCACGGCCTTCCAGATCCCGGCTGCCTACCCGCCGTGCGACGACCTGCTTACGGTCGACTACGACACGCTGCCTGCGCTCTTTACGCACCCGATCCGCTTCCAGCAGTGCGAGCGGCCATCGTCCTGCCTCCAGTCGTGCTCCCAGGTCTCAGGCGCCTTGGTGTCGATGCGCTATTCCTCGCGGCACAGTCAGGCTGAGTGGGCCGTGCAGCAGGGGCTAGCCACCTGCAGAGACCATGCCGACCACCCAGGAAACCCGTACTGGTGCCTCTCCGCTATTCCCAGCTTTGAGAAGCTCTGCCCATGCTGCGCCTGATGCTGATGAAGAAACATGACTAAACGTGATTTGATGCATTGCTGTGCTGACAGACAGCGGGTCATGAGCTTGCGAGAGAAGCCTCATGATGAGCCATGGCCGTAGGGCAGGCAAACTTCCTCCTCATGATCCGCATCCAAGACTCCGAGTCGTGTCGCCGCGGCCCTCACTGGCAGCCTGCACTATCTCAGGCTGTAAGGACGAAATTTCCCGCCGTTGACCGAGAGTCACACCCGGCCCCAAGAATCCCAAGATCAGCAGCTTGGCAACTTAGCCAGGACAGGAGCAGCGCCGCGGGGCACGCAGGCCGAGCAGGCGGCGCGCTGGCGCCGCTGCAGGGACCGCCATGGCGGAGCTACCCCGCCACATCGACTTTGATCCGCACGCGTTGCCGACACTGGCGAGGTTCGTGGCGCGCAACGGAGAGCTCATGGTGAAATCCATACTGCTCGCCACGCACCGCGAGGTGGAGCGGCGGCTGGAGTCGCTGCGCGGGCTGGAAAGGGTGCACGAGGTGCATCTGAGCTTCTCGAGCCCACCAAGCGCGCCGGACAACGGCGCGGCAAGGACTCTGCTGGAGGGCCTGGGAGCCCTCTTCCCCGACGTGCGCTCCTTGCACGTGCACGACCTGGACGCAGCAGGCGCTGCTGAGCTGAGGTACCTGCGATGGGAGCAGCTTGAGCGCGTCGACTTCGAATGGCGCGCCGAGGCAGAGAGGCGAGGAGATACCGATGAAGCAGCTGCAAGCGCCTTCGCGCGCCCGCAGCCCGCCCGAGGAGATACAGATGAAGCAGCTGTACGCGCCTTGGCGCGCACGCGGCTCGGCCGCGTTCGCGTGGTCTGTGTGAGCTGCGCGCCCATGGAATTCGAGGAGGCGCTCTGGGACGGCCTTCGCGCGGCAGGCGTCAGATCGCTGGAGAGCGTGGCCATCGTGCGGACCGGGCCGTCGCTGGGCGCCTCGAGTTCGTGCGCCTCGAGTTCGTGTGCCTCGAACCTGCTCTTTTTTCTCTCTGTGGCGACGCGTGTGGGCTTATCGAACCTGTGCGACGAAGACCTGAGGCTGGCTTTTGATTGTCTGGAGTACTCGCGAGAACTGCGCGTGTTGACGTTGTCGAGACTTTCGCAGGCAACCTTCATTGAGCTGCGGCCGCGGCTGAACGCCATGTTGGCGCGCGATCAGCCGCTGGCGTCACTGATGCTGCGCTACAAGGGCGAGGAGATGCGTTACGACCACCACGGCTGGGACGGGGCCGCGCAGAGCACGCATCTCTGCGAGTTCCGCATTAATGACCGTCCGCTCTGCGCCCGCGAGACGAGGGCGAACCAGTCGCTGCGTGCTGCACTGGCGGCGCTTCAGTCTCGCGAGCAACGCGCCGCTGCCGTCCACGCCGCGCTCTGCATCACATCTTTCGTCTTGGGCGCGCCCACGAAGCGTCTGCGCCGCAGGAACCTGACTGACTGTGAGGGCGTCTTGCCAGCCCAAGACATTCGCTCCTCCGAGTCCAAGCGCGCACGCCTGCACGAGGTCGAGGCCCGCGTGGCTGCCCTCGACGCGGAGCTCGCCTCGCTCACTAGCGCCGCTCCGGCTGCGTCCGACATCCTCCTGCGTTACCTCTAAGAAAACTTTGGTAGATAGAAGGCTGTAAAGTCCTCGATGCCTCACGCTGATGACAGTGAGCTCAGCGGCGGCCTGCCATGCTTGCATCTATCTATCTCATCACGCTCGGGCACGTACACTCGCCGCCTCATTTGAGGTGCGAGGCCGGCCAACCAAAAACCAAACCAGCGCCTGCGGGCGGCGCGTAGGGCGGCCGGCCTGCACGCGGGGCGGCGGGGCAGAGCCCGAGCGAGCGCCCGCGCGGCGCGGCGCAGCGCGGCGCGGCGCGGCGTGGCGCAGCGCGGCGCAGCGCTTGGTCCAGGCGAGGCGAGCGCCGCCGCGCCGCTCAGCGCGCTGCGCTGTGCACGTGCTCGCTCGCTCGTCCTGCACGCGCCGCCGCGCGACCTCGCCCGCTCGCGCGCTCGCGCGGTCGAGCGCGCGCTCGCGCGGTCGAGCGCGCGCGCGCGCGGTCGAGCTCGAGCGCCGCGCCCGCGCGCGTGCCTGGCGCCCGGCGCGGCAGAGCCGAGGCCGCGCGCGCGCCGCGCGGCGGCCGCGGAGGGGCGGCGGCGGGAAGGTAGGCGCTGGCCAGCATGGCCGACGACGAGCAGGAGGACCTCCCCCGCTCGGCGGCGAGCGAGGACGGCGACGCGCAGGCGCAGGCGCGGCAGCAGGGCAGCGGCGACGGGCTCGGGCGCGTGCTCGCGCAGGCGGGCTCGTCCGTGACGCAGCTCATGGGGTTCGCGCGGCAGAGGCTCGCGCAGCGCGCGAGCGGCGGGACCGAGCAGGAGGCGACTCGCGCCGGCGGCCTCGAGGAGGACGAGGGCGAGGCGCAGGACATGGCGGACGGCCGCGTCGCAGACGTGGACGCCCTGGACCTGCAGGAGCAGCAGCAGGAAGAAGGAGGTGACGACGACGTGGAGGGACAAGAGCGGGAGGCGGCGCGCGACCATGCCCAGAACGGGGACCGAGACGAGGAGCAGGACGAGGACCAAGACGCGGATGAGGAAGGAGGCGAAGACGGAATGGGCGAAGGCGTGGACGAGCAGGACGAGGTGCCGGAGCAGGAGGAGCAGTCGCGCGTGTCGTCGAAGGAGTTTGAGTCGTGGACGCGTGAGGAGCTCGTGGCAGCCTTGGCGCACGCGAACATTTACGTGCCGCCCGCGATGAAGCACGCCCAGCTGGTGACCCTGGCGCGGCAGCGGCTACGGCAGCGCATGTCCGTCGACCTCCGGGGGGCGTCCAAGGAGCGTCCAACGTCGCTGGACCGGCGGACGCAGCGGCAGTCCCTGCAGCGGCAAGCGTCCCTGGACCGGCATGCACAACGGCAGTCGGTGCAGCGGCAGTCGTCGCTGGACCGCAACGCGCAGCGGCAGTCGATGCAGCGGCAGTCCTCGCTGGACCGCAACGCGCAGCGGCAGTCGATGCAGCGGCAGTCCTCGCTGGACCGCAATGCGCAGCGACAGTCGGTGCAGCGGCAGACGTCCCTGGACCGCAACGCGCAGCGGCAGTCGATGCAGTCCTCAATGGAGCGCAAGGACCGGCTGGCGCTGGCAGCACGACAGGCGTCGCTGGGGCGGCAGGGCGCTGTTCGCGCCGTGGCGGTGGCGCAGGCCGGGGAAGAACCGGCACCGGAGCCCCTGGCACGGCCGGAAGCGGCGGGGCAGCGCGAGCGCAACGGGAGCCTGCCGTGGCAGTCGGGGCTGTACTACCAGCACGGGGCGACGGCGGCATCGATGGAGGGCAGCATGCAGCGCGCGCCGCCGTCTCATTTGCGCGCAATGCAAAGCCTGCATCAGGACGACCTGGAGGAGCTGGAGGACGAGCTGGATCTGGAGGACATGGAGTCTGTGACGGCGAACGCGCTGCACCGCACGCTTGCGCGACGCATGCGCGTGGAGTTTTCGAAGCCGTCGATGCGCAAGGCGCGCGCATTTGCGGACTTGCACCACCCGCGCACGCGGGAGGGCAAGCCGTACCCGCTCTGCGGGACGCACACGGGCCACCACGGGCCGGACCTAGGTCCGGTGGGTAACCTGTTGTGTTGCGGCGGGCGCAACCCCGAGTCGGAGCTGGCGCGGTACGGTACGGGCGTGAGTCTGTACTTTAAGTGGCTCAAGTCGTTGACGGCCCTCTTCATGTTGCTCTCGGTGATTGTGGCGCCGCAGCTGTACATCAACATGGTGACGTACGAGGGCGACTACACGACGGGCATGAGTTCGTTTGAGGCGACGACGGTGGGGAGCCTGAGTGGCTCGCTGCTGAACGAGTCGTTGGTGACGCTGGAGGACAATTTGATGCACGTGGGCCTGCCGCTCATGGGGCCGTACGTGTCGTGCTCGAGTGACGGGACGCGGTGCGAGGCCAAACGGGAGAATCTCGGGTACCTGTATATGGGGACAAACCTGGGCGTGGCATTTATTTACGCCCTAGGCGTGGTTTTCCTGGCGCTGTTCGAGGTGCGGGAAAAATATCTCATCGCGCGCAAGACGCTGACGATCGACAGCTACACGGTGCAGGTGATGTGGACGCCGCCTGGGACGACCGAGGCCTCGTTGCGCGAGTACTTTGAGGACCTGACGGGCGAGGCGGTGCACGAAGTGGTGATCGGGTACAACAGCGGCAAGCTGATCCAGCTTTACGTCGATCGCGGGCGGTACATCCACAAGCTGTGGAAGGCTGGATCCAGGGTGCACGCCCTGCGCGAGCGGTACGCGCGCGCCGAGGCGGCGGCGATGAATGCGGCGGTGGTGGAGCACCGGCGCATCATCGAGGAGGATCTGGAGCTGGGCACGTACTCGTCGCTGCGGCACTCCCGGCCGCGCACGGGGGATGGTCTGACGAGCATGGGCAGCAGCGTGGCGCGCAGCGTAGCGGCGCAGACGACGCGCACAACGCCGACGGCACTGAGCCCGCGGTCAGTGGGCAGCATGGATATTCATAGCATTGAGCCGGAGGACCTCCTGTCGTTTGTGCGCGTGCGCAAGGCGTTCGCGCGGCGCGTGGAGCGACTGGGTCTGATCCAGGACGAGCTGCAGCGCGCCGTGGACAAGTATGACAAGCTGTACACGGAGTACGAAGACCTCGACGAGATGCGGCTGCACGTGGCGGCGGGCGACACGCCGGTGACGGCCTTTGTGACGTTCGAGACGGAGGCCGGCTACGTGCAGTGTCTGTACGCGGAGGAGGACGGCGACCTGCACTTCCAGGACCACGCAATCCGTGTGCAGCCGGCACCGCCGCCGTCGACGATTATCTGGGAGCACCTGGATTTTGACTGGAGCGGGCGTCTCGGCCGGCGAATGGTGACGGCGCTTCTGGTGGCGCTGGTGCTGCTGGTGTCCATCTTCTCGACGTACGCGTTCTCGATTGTGCGTGAGGTGGTCAAGACGGAGCTGACGTCAATCGAGTGCGTGCTCTCGGGCGACCTGAGCAACATGACGTCCCTGGAGGACCTCACCCCTGAGCAGCGTGACGAGTACCTGGACTGCACGTGCGGACAGGCATCCTACTCGGAGGTGGTGGCGACGGCGCTGGACCCGCGCGATCCGTGCTTCGCGTACTGGCTGCAGAAGGCGCCGCTCTTCGCGTACAGCCTGCTGGTGTCGGCGGTGGTGGCGGGGACGAACTTCATGATCCGCCTCATTCAGGGCAAGCTGCTGAACTTCGAGCGATACAACTCGCTCATCCCGATGCAGATGAATCTGACGCGGCGCACCTTGCTGACGGTCTTCTTCAACACGGGTCTGGTCGTGCTCCTGCTGCATGTGGACTACGGGCTCTTTGGCATGCGGGCCATCAACGAGGTCTCGCGCATCGACGGCTACGCGGACTTTGAGCCCGAGTGGTACGCCAATGTGGGCCAGCAGGTGCTCCTCATTATGGCGCTCAACATCGTGGCGCCGCAAACCTTTGTGTTTCTCGAGTACCTGGCCGTGCGATTCATCAAGCGCAACATGCGGTGTCGGCATCCGAGCTCGCAGCGAGAGCTCAACGAGTGGTTCATCGGCCCCACCTTTCTTCTGCACTACCGTCTCGCGCAGAACCTCATGACGGTTTTTGTCACCATGATGTATGGCCCCGGTATGCCGGCGCTCTACCCGCTGGCCGTCCTCGCGTTCTCCTTTTACTACTGGACCGACAAGTTCTTTCTCCTGCGCTACTACCGCACGCCGCCCACCTACGACGGCCGTCTGTGGACGCAGTTCACCGCGCGGGTCATGCCTCTCGCCGTTCTACCCAACCTCGCCTTCGCCTGTCTCATGTACTCCACGCCGGGCCTGTTTTGGACGCCTGGCCCCAACGACGCCACGGGGCTGCGCGAGCGTCTTGGCTTGCCCTTTGTCTTCCCCATGGGCGTCGCCCTCCTCTGCACGGTCGTCATTGCTGTTTTCGTGCGCTCCTCCCGCAACGCGCGCAATGCCCTCATGGCCCTCCTCGATATCTTGCTCTGCGGTTCGGTCCACAAGCACTTTCTCCGCCGCGAGAACCTTCACCCGCCGCTCTCCTACGCCATGCGCCGGGGCATTGTCTCCGGCCTCACCTCGTACAACATTCTACGCAACCCGGTCTACGCCAACGCCTTCGGCATGGACGACCGCTTCCGCCAGGACCTGCCCACCGACGGCTCGCTGCGCGAGTTCTCCGTGCATCATTTGCCGACCGTGCCGGGTATTTAGGTTGACTCTACGGCGTCTACGCTCTGTGACCGCAATCTTGCGCAAAGCGCCGTTTGCGATCGCAACGTCGCAAAGCAGTGGCCCAGTGGCCGCAGACGCAGGGTTGAGTCTCAGTTGACGCCAAAGACCGCCCCCTCAGCTCAGCTCCCCAACAGAAAAAGATCATGTGTTTCTTCTGTTTGCTGCTAGCAGTGAGTGGCCGCGAAAGCGAGCAACCTAACTTACAAACTTCCCGCTGGTCGGTCGCCAGACTCCAGAGAGCTACTCAGCTACGCTCTCGCAGCCGCCCGCTCACGGCGCTCGACTCGGATCGCGTCTCCGATCAAAGTGAGCTCCTCCGCCGGCCCGCCGTGGCCGGGCCGCCGCCGGCGCGTGCACCGCACGCGCCGCGCGCGCCATCCAAGTCGCCCAAAGGGTGTGCGGGCGAGTGGCGAAGCGCCGTTGCTCCACTTGCCCGCACTGCTGCCACCAGTGGCCTCAGGCGGAAAGTACTGTGCTGTGACTGCACTGGCGCGGCGCGTGCGGCCAGCAGGCAAGCCCTCCCTCCCTCCACCAGCGAGGGAGGCGCGGCGCTGCGCTGCGCAGCAGACCGCGTACGCCCGCGCACGAGGCCACGCGGCGCAGGGGCGCGCAGCGCAAGTTGAAGTCCGCGCCGTGCGGCGCAGCGCAGGCCCAGCAAGCAAGATGCCGGTGGTGGCGAACCTGCGGCGCAGCCTGGACCGCGTGCGCAAGAGCCTGGGGCGGAACAGCAGCAAGAGGGGGCTGGAGCGCAGCGAGGAGGAGAAGAAGATCATCGACTACCGGAGCGTGAGCCTGCGGTTCCTGGAGCAGACGCTGGAGGGCGTGCAGAATGGGACGCTGGCGCCCGGCGTGCGGCTCTTCGTGGCGCTGCGCGACCTGGAGAACGGCTTGGTCAAGGAGGGCGCGACCATCTCCATGGTCCCCGGCAGCGAGGGCCCCGGCGGGAGGATGTTGGGCATGGTGGCGTACGTGGACGTGACGGTGCGATTCACGGTGGGCGAGGACGCGGAGGAGAAGGAGCGGCCGGACTGGACGACGGAGGACGTCGCGGAGCATGTGGTGCTTGCGACAACGAGCAAGATGCGCAAGGATCAGTTCTACCTGAACCTGATCCCGGCGCCGGAGGACGTGGGGCGCGAGTTCCAGGGCGCCTTCGTGAGCCAGGCGCGCGGGTCCAAGTTCGAGGAGCTCGTGCTGGGCCTGCGCAACCAGATGCGGGACCAGCCGGTGGAGGAGCAGTTCGCGTGGCTGGACCTCTTCTGCGCGAACCAGCCGCTGCTGACGAGCGCGGATGCGGACCTGCCGCCCAAGGTGGTCGAAGCGCGCGAAAAGTACCTGACGAACGGGCTGCACGAGGCCATCACGCGCTTCGACGAGGCGGTCATCTTCTTCGACCGCTGGGACGAGCCGGCGCCCCTGCAGCGCGCGTGGTGCGTGTGGGAGATTTACGGGTCGGTACGCAGCGGCCGGCCGGTGCGCGTCGTGTACGCCCCGGGTCAGGAGGAGCGCTTCATTCAGACGCTGCTCCAGGGCGAGCGCGGCATCGGCCGTATCATGGCCAACAACATGGACATGCGCAAGGCCAAGTGCTGGAAGCAGTCCGATAAGGACATGATCGACCGCGCGATCCGCACCAAGCTCGAGGGCGGATACGTGACGCTCAACTCGGAGATCAACAAGCAGATTCGCGCCTGGCTCGCCGACATGGCCCGCGCCGCCATCGTGCGCGTGCGCGACGAGGGCGACGACGAAGAGCTTCTCTCGCGCCTCCTCCACAACACCGGCGACCTGCATGAGACGCAGGGCCACTACGACGAGGCCATCGCCTGCTACGAGGAGTGCCTCACTCTGCGCCGCCGCCTGCATGGCGACCGCTCCCGCCAGGTCGCCGCGACCCTCAACAACCTCGCCTGGGTGCTCTACAACAAGGAGCAGTACGAGGACGCGCTCGTGCGCTTCGAGGAGGCTCTCGAGATTGATCGCGAGGTTCTCGGCGATCGCGACGCCACCGTCGCCGCTGCGCTCAACAACATCGCCGGCTGCTACCGCCGCATGGGCCGCCTCGACGAGGCGCTCGAGTACCTGCAGCAAGACCTCGATATCTCCAAGGAAGCCTATGGGGATCGCCACGAGGACGTTGCCACCACGCTCAACGACATCGGTGGCGTTTTGAGCGACCAGGGCCGCCACGCCGAGGCCATTGACTACTACCAGCAGGCCATGGACATTTACGTCGAGGTTCTCGGCGCGCGCCACCAGCACGTTGGCGTCACCCTCCTCAACATTGGCGCCGCCCTCCTCTACAGCGGCGAACTCGACACCGCCATGCAGAGCTTCCTGAAAGCCGAGGCCATCTACCTCGAGATTCTCGGCGACGACCACCCCGACACCACGCAGTGCAGGGACTGGATCGTCATTGCCAGGAACCGGTCTGCCGGCGTGGAGGACGAGTCCGACCAGGGCGAGGACGACAATGAGGAATAACTTGAAGAGACAAGCGATAACCGTAAGATTGATCAATGTGCAGGTGAGAATAGAGTAAGTGGCAACGTAGTTTTCAAAGCGCCAGGAGCGCCGCGACAGCATCGACCTCGGCCGTGTCGCGTGAGAGAGTGGAGGCGCCAGTCGAGACAAAGCTGCCCGCCTCCTCCTTTGCGCTCTTGCCCAGCATCGGGAGGCCGATCTCTCCCTCTTCCGCCTTGGGTTCGAGCTTGGCCTCTCCCTCATCCGCCTCGTGGGCCCTCGATCCGTCGCTCGGCAAAAGCTGAGCGGGACCATCGGCGGCGAGCGACTGCGGCGTGCTGAGCGTATGCGAAGCCTCACTGGTGGTCACTGTGCCTGCTGTGCCAACGCTGGCACGGCGTGGTGACGCGGAGGACCGCCGCGGTCTTTTCTGCTGCTGGTGCCGAGGCAGTTGCTGCTGCGGTTGCTGGTGATGGCGGACGTACACAGCGCCACTGCTGCTCGCTGAGCTGCCATAGAGCAGTAGCGGATGCCCAGCGGTAAGCTGCGGATACGCCATGCACATGGGCAAGGCGCCCGGGACTGTGCTCGGCGCGGCGGGCCCGCCGCCGCCGCCACCACCGCCACCACCGCCACCACCGCCACTGCCACCGCCACCGCCACTGCCACCGCCACCGCCACCGCATCCCCCCGCTCCACCGCATGTGAGCTGGCGGTAGCGGATCTTGACGGCGTTCTTGGAGCGCTTAGGCAGCGCCATGGCGATGGTGTCCCAGCGCGCATGACGTGCGCGCATGTCCAGCAGCTGGCGGTCCTCATTGTACGTCCACCTGCGGCGCGCCGCTCGCTGCAAGCTGCGAAAGCGCGTCTTGACCGCATTCTCCGTGCGCCCGTTCAGCGACCTGGCAATGAGCGCCCAGCGGTTGCCCAAGGCGCGCTGCAATCGCAGCAGCTGCGCGTCCTCCGCGGGCGACCAGCCTTCCTTATTGATGTCCGGGCTCAGGTTGAACTTCCAGCGCTCGCGGCACTGCTTGGCCGTGCGCCCCGGCAGCCTCGCCGCCACCTCGCTCCAGCTGCCCTCTGCGAACCTCTGCACCAGCGAGCGCAGCTTCTCATCCTCCTCGCCGGCCCACGCGCCTCGCCTCCGGTCGGCCTCGCCGTTTGCGCTGCCGCTGCTCAGCGACGAGCCGCCGCTGTCCGTCGAGTCCCCGCGCGACCGCGCGACCACCGCCTCCGAGTCCTCGCCAGCCTCCAGGCCCGGCATGCCGCCTCGCGCGCCGTGCCGCACCGTGCCGCGCCGCGCCGCGCCGCGCCGCGCGCAGGGAACCGACCTGCCCGCTGCTTCGCCGCGCCGCGCCTCGCCGCGCCGCGCCCGCGCTTCACCGCTTCGCTGCGCCGCGCTGCGTCCTTTTCCTCGCCGCGCCGCGCCGTGCCGTGCGTCAATCGAGCCCAGCCCTGGCGCGTGCACGGCCACGCGCCTCTCCCTGCAACGTTAGCCGCTTGCGAGACGAAAGTAGTACCAAGCTTAACTTACTGTTAGGCCCAGGAGGTCTCGGCGGCGCGGCCCGTCCGAGCCGTCGCCGCTCTGCGGAGCCGGGCTGGGCTGGGCTTCACTGGTGGGCCGCCGCACTGCACTGCACGCCGTGCGCTGCGCGCCGGAGAGCTCAAACCTGGGCCACACGGGTGGTTTCAACGATTCCCGCCAAGGTCGTCGAGCCGCGCCTGGGAGCGCTCACTCACTCTGTAAGGTTGCTTGTGGCCAATTGATGTGCAAGTGCCCGTCACAAAGTTCAGACAGGCCGCAGTATGACCGTTCCTGGTTGAAGAAACGAAGTTTCAGTGGAAGAAGTTTGCCTTGGAGTCCGGGCCTGTCAGTTAATGAGGCGGTTTGGGCGATCTGCATTTGCGCTCGTCGTATTCTGGCTTCTCAACCAAAGCAAAATTGCCCGCGGTCTGCTTTCATCTACGGCGGTTCAAGTTACGATAGTCCAGATAGCCCTCGTTCGGCTTCTCCCGCCATCGACGTCTCGGAGCCGCAGCACCTGAGGTCGCTCGCTGCCGCGGCAGTCGCGCTCGGCTTGGGCCTTGTCCATACCATTACGAAATCGCTTCTGGGTTGTCACCAGCCCCGTCAATGGCGCCCCAGAGCAGGCGCGTGGCGGCTGCCGTGCGCAAGCATCGGATTTGCGAAGTTACCGCGATCAATCTTCAGGTTCGTCATGGGAAACATACACCATGACGGACGCCTGCACCGAGCGCCCTGTCGCTGTAGAAGTCTTGCGCCCCGCGCTCTGACAAAGCTTTGATACATGACGTGGCTTTTCACGAACCGGTCTATCCGATGGTCCGGGCAAAAAAAAAAAATTGGTGCGTCCTGCCGGAATTGAACCAGCGACCAATCGCTGTTGATTGTCATGTCGCATTGAAGCGACTGATTGACCAGTACTAAACGATCACTCTACCACTGAGCTAAGGATGCGTGGAAGATTTCGAGCTGTTGAGGGGCATTGGAGGACTGCGCATATATTTCATAGCATTTTTAAAGGGAATGCGGGGAAGCGGGTGGTGTGTTGTGAGAGAGACAAAGGGAAAGATGAGAGGACGCAACAGCCCAAGCCTTGAAGCCTACAAGCCTTGAAGTTGAAGGAGTTTAGGCCTAGACGGAGAGAGGAAGAAAAAGGTCGTCGATGAGCGGGGATCTTTCGCTCCTCGCTCTTCGTTCCTCGCTCTTCGTTCCTTGACTTCGGAGGCACAACCGAAAGAGTGAAACGGATTCACCCGCGCGAGGCTGTGATTATGAGTGTCTGCCGATTCTGGCCTATCAACAGCCTGAAATCTCCCACGCATCCTTAGCTCAGTGGTAGAGTGATCGTTTAGTAATGGTCAATCAGTCGCTTCAATGCGACATGACATTCAGGAGCGATTGGTCGCTGGTTCAATTCCGGCAGGACGCACCAATTTTTTTCAGGTCTATCGACAGCTTAGCATCCTTAGCTCAGTGGTAGAGTGATCGTTTAGTACTGGTCAACAAGTCGCTTCAATGCGACATGGCATGCAACAGCGATTGGTCGCTGGTTCAATTCCGGCAGGACGCACCAAACAAATTCCTTTTTTTTTTTTGCTGTCCTGCCTCGTTCGTCTCCATGACTCTGTGGCGGCGGGCATCCTGTGAGCGCCCGAGGTGGTGCTTGTGTTTCGCTCGGCGCTGCCTCACGACGTGCGGCCAAGGTTGTGGCGAGGTCATCCGAGTGCTTCCTCTGCTCCTCACTGGCATGCCCGAGCTCCTCGTGGTCGGCATGGCTAACCAGCCTTCAACAGCCAACTGACGCCGCCTGGGAACTCGGGCTTGGCCTTGGCCGCGCAGGCCCGCGCTTGGCCCAGGGGTCGCCCTCGGTAGAAAAGTGGGTATTACTTACGGGAATCTACCGGAGTATTACCAGTATTTTTGGACGCGTCCGGCTACTTCTACCTACTTCTACTTCGGGACCGGGAGAGGCTACCGGGGGGCTACCTACACTTGGGCCGGGTCCGGTACCCCGGTAATCTCATATATTTTGACTAAGACACATGAAAGGCGTCCAAGGACGACGGGGCCGTCCAAACCAAGGTCTTCGCTTTGAAGGGCCAAGCTCGCGCTGTCTTGGGCCAAGAGCACGCTTCTTGGGGCTTGCGGGTGCGTCTACTTTTTCTCATGCTCTTGTGCACTTAGCTGCTTTCCGTGGCCATCTCTGTTGCTCAGTGGTCAACCTCGGCGCCGGTCCCGCTGAAGATGCTCGCCTTGGAGAGCCGTGCTCGCGCTGTACTGCGCCTAGAGCACGCTCACGGCGCTTCGCAGGTGCGCCTACTTCTTGCGCACGCTCCGCGCTGCGTCGGACTACTCTACGTGGCCGTCTTGGTTGCTCAATGGTCAACCTCAATGGTCAACCTCGGCGCCGGTCCCGCTGAAGATGCTCGCCTTGGAGAGCCGTGCTCGCGCTGTACTGCGCCTAGAGCACGCTCACGGCGCTTCGCAGGTGCGCCTACTTCTTGCACACGCTCCGCGCTGCGTTTGATTACTCTCCGTGGCCGTCTTGGTTGCTCAATGGTCAACCTCAATGGTCAACCTCGGGGCCGGTCCCGCTGAAGATGCTCGCTTTGGAGAGCCGTGCTCGCGCTGTACCGCGTCTAGAGCACGCTCACGGCGCTTCGCAGGTGCGCCTACTTCTTGCACACGCTCCGCGCTGCGTTTGATTACTCTCCGTGGCCGTCTTGGTTGCTCAATGGTCAACCTCAATGGTCAACCTCGGGGCCGGTCCCGCTGAAGATGCTCGCTTTGGAGAGCCGTGCTCGCGCTGTACCGCGTCTAGAGCACGCTCACGGCGCTTCGCAGGTGCGCCTACTTCTTGCACACGCTCCGCGCTGCGTTTGATTACTCTCCGTGGCCGTCTTGGTTGCTCAATGGTCAACCTCAATGGTCAACCTCGGGGCCGGTCCCGCTGAAGATGCTCGCTTTGGAGAGCCGTGCTCGCGCTGTACCGCGTCTAGAGCACGCTCACGGCGCTTCGCAGGTGCGCCTACTTCTTGCACACGCTCCGCGCTGCGTTTGATTACTCTCCGTGGCCGTCTTGGTTGCTCAATGGTCAACCTCAATGGTCAACCTCGGGGCCGGTCCCGCTGAAGATGCTCGCTTTGGAGAGCCGTGCTCGCGCTGTACCGCGTCTAGAGCACGCTCACGGCGCTTCGCAGGTGCGCCTACTTCTTGCACACGCTCCGCGCTGCGTTTGATTACTCTCCGTGGCCGTCTTGGTTGCTCAATGGTCAACCTCAATGGTCAACCTCGGGGCCGGTCCCGCTGAAGATGCTCGCTTTGGAGAGCCGTGCTCGCGCTGTACCGCGTCTAGAGCACGCTCACGGCGCTTCGCAGGTGCGCCTACTTCTTGCACACGCTCCGCGCTGCGTTTGGTCACTCTCCGTGGCCGTCTTGGTTGCTCAATGGTCAACCTCAATGGTCAACCTCGGGGCCGGTCCCGCTGAAGATGCTCGCTTTGGAGAGCCGTGCTCGCGCTGTACTGCGCCTAGAGCACGCTCACTGCGCTTCACAGGTGCGCCTACTTCTTGCGCACGCTCCGCGCTGCGCTTGGCTGCTCTCCGTGGCCGTCTTGATTGCTCAATGGTCAACCTCGGGTCCGGTCCCGCTGAAGATGCTCGCTTTGAAGAGCCGTGCTCGCGTTGTACTGGGCCGAGAGCACGGTCCCAGGGAGTCGCAGGTGTGCTGAGTCCTCGGATACACTCACCATTGCGTTTGCTTGCTCTCCGCGGCCTTCGTAGTGCTCTGCTGCCTGCCACACAGCATTCTCGTCACGGTGAAAGTGCTTCCAACGGCGGAGACGGAAGCGACAACAACGTCGGAAACAAGAATGATTTGGGGGATTCCATACCTGCGCGTCTGCGTGGCCTTACGACATCGTCTCCAAGCTCCTTCGGGGATGTGAATACCCACAACCAGATGATCGAGACAAAAATCAAGGCGCAGCTTGAGGAGTACGACAGAGTGGCCCAGTCGGAGGTCGAACAGATCATCAAGCAGAGCGATCCTGTCGACCCGGACGCTGGCGATACCGATGTCATGCTCAAGCGCCTTGAGAAGCTCCCAAACCCAGCAGCCTGGTGGTTTAAGTCAGACATCCAGAACGGGCGCTTGACGCTTGTGTTCGAGGTCTTCACGCATGTCCACGCAACGGATGCAACAACCGCGAGCACGGAGAGCATGTTCTCTAGAGCCGGACTCGTCGAGACTAGCTTGCGCAAGGGTCGGCTACATCCCTCTTATCTCGCTCGCCTCACATACATCATGGCCAACCAGAAAGACCTACAGCCCATTTCTGAGGTGCTTAAGAACGAAAATTAAAATTCTACACTACACTACTAGACTACATTGTTATACTTACTTCTACTCCCAGCTCGCCTCTCCTACAGCTACCTACCTGGCCTCTGGCACGCTGCACCGTCGATCTACAAGTATCTACTTCTACAGCACGCCCGGCCTCAAGCTACCTACTCCTACCTACGTACTATACCCTCGTGAGGTGTAAAATACACCAAATTACTACCGCAATGACCCGAGTCCGCTACTAGGGCGACCCCTGGCTTGGCCGCTTGGCGGCTTGGAGTCGGCGCCGCAACGTCTGCCAAGCAGTTACGTGAACGGCGCACGAAAAATTCTCTTCATGTCCTTTCTTTGTGTCTCTGGCCCGTCGAGGCGGATCTGAGGTCGCTCACAGTCAACTCCGTCGCGGGCAGGCCGGCCGGGCAGACGCGACGCGCAGACCGCGTTCGACCCTGCGCCCGCCCTGGCGGTCGCCCCTTGGAGCTGGCCGGCGCGAACCCTGGAGGAGGATGCTGCGAGGCGCGGCGTCGGCGGTGGCCGCGGCCAAGCCGCAGCGGCTGCTGGAGAAGGTCCTCGTTGCGAACCGCGGCGAGATCGCGTGCCGCGTCTTCCGCACGGCGAAGCGGCTCGGCGTGCGGACCGTGGCGGTGTATAGCGACGCAGACGCGGCGGCGCAGCACGTGAAGCTGGCGGACGAGGCGTATTACATCG
This sequence comes from Thraustochytrium sp. TN22, assembly GCA_013306675.1. NCBI lineage: Eukaryota > Bigyra > Thraustochytrida > Thraustochytriidae > Thraustochytrium > Thraustochytrium sp. TN22. The sequence goes on along the minus strand of JABLUY010000043.1, from coordinate 59,281 downwards.
GCGGCGCGGCTGCGTCCGAGAGCTACCTGGTGGGCGAGAAGATCTGCGAGGTGGCGCTGGCGTGCGGCGCGCAGGGCATCCACCCCGGGTACGGCTTCTTGAGCGAGAATGCGCGCTTCGCGGACCTGTGCGCGTCCAAGGGCTTGACCTTCATCGGCCCGCCGGCGAGCGCGATCCAGAGCATGGGTTCCAAGTCGGAGTCCAAGAACATCATGGAGGCGGCCGGCGTGCCGTGCACGCCAGGCTACCACGGCGAGGACCAGTCGCTGGAGACGCTCGTGCAGGCTGCCAAGGACATTGGCTTCCCGGTCATGCTCAAGGCGGTCATGGGCGGTGGCGGCAAGGGCATGCGCGTGGTGGAGCGCGAGGCGGACCTGGCAGAGAACATCGAGGCGTGCCAGCGCGAGGCGCTCAACTCCTTCGGCGACGAGCGCATCCTGATTGAGAAGTTCCTTCGCAAGCCGCGCCACATCGAGCTGCAGGTCTTCGCGGACGCGCACGGCAACGCTGTGCACCTCTTCGAGCGCGACTGCTCCGTGCAGCGCCGTCACCAAAAGGTGCTCGAGGAGGCGCCGGCGCCCGGCATGCCGCAGGCGCTGCGCGACAAGATGGGCGCGGCCGCCGTCGCGGCGGCGCAGGCCGTCGGCTACGTTGGCGCCGGTACCGTCGAATTCATGGTCGACGCGGACCAGGAGATGAGCGAGGACTCGCCCTTTTACTTTATGGAGATGAACACGCGCCTGCAGGTCGAGCACCCGGTCACCGAGATGGTCACGGGCGTCGACCTCGTCGAGTGGCAGCTGCGCGTCGCCAGCGGCCAGCCGCTGCCCGTACCGGACCAGAGCGCCGTCCGCCTCTTCGGCCACTCCATCGAGGCGCGCGTCTACGCCGAGAGCCCGGGCGCCGGCTTCCTCCCTGGCTCTGGCAAGATCACGCACCTGCGCGAGCCTGCACTCCCGCCCGCCGACGCCACCACGCAGCTCGACTACCCGGAGACCAGCTTCGTCAACCGTCTTCGCATCGAGACTGGCGTGGCCGAGGGTGATGCGGTCTCTGTCTTTTACGACCCCATGATCAGCAAGGTCGTCGTGCACGCGGCCGACCGCCGCGCCGCGCTGCGCCAGATGGAGGCCGCGCTCAACGACTACCGCGTCGTCGGCGTGCCCTCCAACATTGAGTTCCTCCTCGCCTGCCTGCGCCACGACGCCTTCCAGCAGGGCGGCGTCGGCACCAACTTTATCGCGCTGCACCAGGACGATCTCCTCGGCCAGCCGCCCGGTGCGCAGGCCGACGCTCGCGCCGCCGCGCTCGCCGTTCTCTCTCGCGCGCTCCTCGCCGCGCCTTCCGCCTCGCCCGTTTCGCTTCCCTTTGCCTTCCGCCTCGTCTCTCCCATGCAGCAGAACCTCACGCTTGACCTCGCCACCGACGACGGCTCCGAGCCGCGCCGCGTCAATGTCGCAGCCCGCGCCACCGCCGCCGCCCCGAACGACGCCCGCGTCACCTTTGAGGTCACCGTCACACCGGAGGCGGGCGACGACGCCCCGGCCGAAGCCATCACCGTCCAGGTCTCTGCCGACCGCCAGGCGCCCGGCACTGAGGCCTTCACGGCCGTCGTCGACGGCACCCCGACACGCATCGCCCCGGTTCTTGACCCCAAGACCGGCGACCTCTGCCTCTTTGACGGCTCCTCCGGCGCCGGCGCGCTCCCGCGCCTGCTCTTTCGCGTCTCCAACGTCGCCCTCTCCGTGGACGCCGAGGCCGCTGGCCTTGGTGGCGCCATCAAGGCGCCCATGCCTGGCAAGATTATCAAGGTCCTTGTCAAGGACGGCGATACCGTCACCAAGGACCAGACGCTCGTCATCGCTGAGTCCATGAAGATGGAGACTCAGCTCAAGTCACCCTCCGATGGCACCGTCACCGACGTTGCCGTCAAGGCGGGCGACTTTGTCAATGACGGCCAGATCCTTTGCGTTGTCTCCAGTGACTGAACCTGAGATGATGAATCGCGAGAACGGCTAATCACACAACAACAAAACGCATCCTTTCGTATTTAGTAAGCATTGTCCGTGATCGGCGTGATGTTTGCGTTGTGAAGCTGGCTGGAGCCAATCAAAAGCGTCCAGATCCTTGGCGTCGTCTCGGAGCATGGTCAGCCCACCAGGATGTTCTCGTACTCTGTTGCGCACACATCACCGGTTCTTTCATGATGTGACGTCGACCGCCACTCCAAGGACAGCTGTGCCGGAAACAATCGTTCCTTGTAAAAATTATCAAAAACAACTTTCGCGAGCATGGCGTCCACGTAGCGCGAGCGCCACGTCTCGGCTAGGCCCGGAAGCTCGCGCGCTGCGCGAAAGCTGGCCGACAGTACAGACTGTAAGATCCAATCGATCCCATTACGGCTTGATGTCGAAGACATTCAAGGTGTACGCCACGAAGGAGTAGTATCCGACAATCGACACCGTCTCCACCATCTCCTTGTCCGAGAAATGCTTGCGCATTGCCTCGTACGCCTCGTCCGACGCGTGCGACGTGTGCGCAATCTCATGCGCGAACCGCTGGAGCACCGCCTCGCGCCCGTCGCCCGGCAGCTTCTCCCCGGCCTCCAGCACCGCGATCACGTTTTCCTCCACGCCGGCCTTGCGCGCCTCCTCGCAGTGAATGACCCACTCCGTCTTGCTGCGCTTCGCCTGCGCCGTCGTCAAGATCACGATCTCCGACTCGCGCAGCGGGAGGCCCGTCTCGTACCGCACCAGCCTGCCCAGCGTCTGCGCCGTCTGCGCGATCTCGGGGTTCGCCAGCCACGGTCCGAACGGGCCTCGAATTCCGGTCGTGCGCGACCCTGCGATCTCTTGCATAATCTCCTTTTGCCTCGCGTCCATCTCGTCCTCCTTCGGGCCCTTGAAGCGCTCCAGCTTGCTCGCGTCCTCGGCGCTCATTCTGCAGGCCTTGCTCTGCGCAGCTAGGCCAGCTAACTAGCGAGCTGCACAGGCTCGCTCAGCGGTGCCGCGTGCTGTGAGCTCTGCTGCCGCGAGTCCCGCGTCTGGCACTGGCACGGGGCGCGAGCGCCTGCTGACCGCGCGCGTGCGTCTCAACCCGAGTTTGGGGTCAGCGAGTGAGGCGGAGGCTGGGCATGGGCTTCTTCTTGGGCCGGCAGGATCATCAATGGGATGCGCTGGATAATAATAGCAGTCACAGTGCCACTGGCAAGTCGCTGGAGGCGCGGAGCCAAATCACTTTTGCGGGGAGAGAGAGAGAGAGAGAGATTGGGGAGGGTGGCGGTGGTGGCGGCGGCGGCGAGACCACCGCGCCGCTCGACGTGCTCGCCTGCGCCCCGCTCTCGCTCTCGATTCACTCGCTCGACCGCCCGCCCGTCCGCCCGCCACGCCGTGGAGCTCGTTCGCCGCGCGTCGTCGCCATGGAGGAAGGCAGCGTCGGCCTCGAGCCGCCGGGCAGCTGGGAGTTCTACGTGAACTTGGGCCTCGCGCTCGGCTGCGTGTGCATGGCAGCCTTGGCCGCCGGACTCACCATGGGCCTGGTGGCGATCGAGCCCTTTCGCCTGCACATCCTGCTTGAGTCCAAGGAAGAGCACTGCACGAGTTCCAAGCAAAGACGCGAGTTGCGAGCCGAGCAAGCCTGCGCGCGCACCATCCTGCCCGTCGTCTCGCGACATCACCTGCTGCTCGTGACGCTGCTGCTGCTCAACTCGCTCGCCAACGAGTGCCTGCCGCTCTTCCTGGACGAGATCGTTCCGTCATGGGTCGCCATCATCCTCTCCACCACGCTCGTGCTGCTCTGCGGCGAGATCATCCCCAGCGCCATCTTCACCGGCCCGCGCCAGCTCTTCGTGGCCGCGCGCTTCGTGCCCATCGTCAAGGCCACCATGTGTCTCTTGTGGCCCATTGCCTACCCCATCAGCCGCATCCTCGACTACTGTCTCGGCGAGGAGCAGGACGAGAAGTTCAACAAGGCTGAGCTCCGCGCCCTCGTCAAGCTGCACGCGCAGAGCAAGAAGCACCGCCCGCCCGCCGGCAGCAGCCCCACGCGCTCGCGCCCGAGTGCCTCCTCCGCCGCCTCCGCCTCAACCCCGGCCCCCACCGAGCGCCCGCGTCTTGGCTCGCGCGTCTCCTCCTCTGAACTCAAGGCTAAGCTCACCGAGGCCGGCGTCGACGAGCTCACCGCCAGCATGGCCGCCATGGCCACGGCCGCCGCGCAAGAGGCCATCGACGAGGAGGCCGCCGACTTCTACGCCAATGAGGACGTGGAGGCCGCTATGGCCCTCGCTGAGGAGCCCGGCGCCGCCGCCGCCACGGCTGCCGCCGCCGCCGCCGCCACAGGCAGCCTCTCCTCGCCCCAGCGCTCCTTCGCATCCTCCGCGCTCTCGCGTCACGAGAGCGCCGCCACCGCCTTTACCGAGGGCGGCCTCGAGGTTGACGAGATTCTCATTATGAACGGCGCCCTCGACCTGAAGGAAATTACCGCCGAGGACAAGATGATCCCGCTCCATCAGGTCTACATGCTCAGTACCACCGAAACGCTATCCATGAGCAAGCTCGCCGACCTCGTCGCCAAGGGGCACAGTCGCATCCCCGTCTACGAGGGCGACCGCACCAACGTGCGCGGCATCATCCTCGTCAAAAAGCTCATCGTCGTCGACCCCAACCACGAGCGCCGCGTCGACACCCTCTACCTGCGCCAGCCCATCTTCACCAAGCCCGACACCACCCTGCTCGAGCTTCTCAACAAGTTCCAGACCGGCCACTCACACATGGCCATCGTCACGGACCAGCCCGAAACCATGGAAGCCAATATCCGCGATGGCCTGCCCATCCAGGACGACGTGAACGTCTTTGGTATCTGCACGCTCGAGGACATCATGGAGGCCCTCATCCGCGAGGACATCGCCGACGAGACCGACTTCGCCGGCGGCGTCAAGCAAGCCCTCTTCACGCAGCAGCGCATCCAGCGCCTGCGCAACCTCGCCCACCAACAGACACAGCAACGCAAGCTCGCACTCTCCGGCGTCGCCGCCCTCGTGGGCGCCAAGGCGCGCCAGAAGGGCCCCGCTGCATCCTACGGCTCCATGTCCTTTCGCCGCACCGCATCCTCCGCGCAGGCCGCCCGGACCGACGGCCAGCCACAGCCCGACCAGCAGTCGTCCACTGCCACTACGCCGCTCCTTCCACCAGCTGACAGATCCTAACGTGACAATCAAGAACCTTTGCTTCCTGGCCTGTGACGAGCGAATCCATGACCTTCAACGCAGGGCTGCCTCAAAGACAACGAGCAGAGATGCCTGAGTCTGGAGAGAAGCATTGTGCGCGTCCAGAAGATCTCTGTTGTTCAATCTTGGCAGCGTAGAGCGCGCAGGCTTGGTGCGACTGGGTCGAACAACATGCGTGAATGGGTCACAACAGGGCTCCTGAGGCCGGCGATGAGGTCAAGGCTGGACGAGCGACCAGGGATGGTGCTGGCAGACGATGCGAGAGAACTTTCCTGGGTGGTGTCGCGTGGAAGACGCAGAAAGCCATTGTTCTTCAGAGCTCGTAGCTCTTTCGACCAACGCATGGAACTCTGATCATGAATAACTTCTATGAGAACACAATGACTCCTTCCTACGTGGCCGCTGTCGGCGCGTTGTGGCTGCTCTTGGCGCTCTATGGCAGCGGGGCTTCAAGCTCAGGGAGGGCTTGGAGGAGCTGGACCTGATTTTCGAGGATGGTCGCATGGTCCTGGGCGAAGCTGAAGCGCGCGACGAAGCACGCGTCACCCGCGATGAGGTGCGGGTACCAGTGCCTGTCGTCGGCCCACATGGTGTCAAAGGGAATTTTGTCGAGGTCGATCCAGGCGGGCTGCATCTCGTCCGACTCGACAGGCTCCTTGGGCGTGAAGCTTGTGGCGCGGAAGACGTGCACGAGGAGCTCCGTGTCGGGCATGTCGGCGTACGTGTACGAGACGCGACCGACGAGCTTTGGATCGACCATGCACACGCCCGCCTCCTCCTTGAACTCGCGCTGCGCAGCGTCGAGGGGCGTCTCATCGCCTTGCAGCTTGCCACCGAAGCCATTCCACTTGCCAGCGCCGAAGCCGCGCTTCTTGAGCCCTAGCAGAATGCGTCCGTCTTGCACAACGAAGCTGTTGGTAAGCTGTTTGATGTGCATCCTGGCGGCGCTCGAGGGGCTAGAGGGCAAGACAAGGTCGTTCGGTCGTTTGGTGCCTTGATGTTCTTGATGAGCTCATCTCCATGGTCTCCATCGGGATCATGAGAACGTCACGGCATAAGAGTCATCTAGACCAAGGTAAGATTGCCTGCCTCTGTTCGCGGCCCGGGTACGAGTGCACACTAGGTCTGTCTCAGTCATACCTTGGCTGCTGATGATGATGTCTCACGCCAAGCAAATCGCATTCAAGAACCATGGGCAGCTCGGGGCGGGTGCCTCGAGCGTACCTGACGGGGCCACGCCGGCGCAGCGCATGGTTCCGCTCGCAGTTGCGATTCCTCCTGCAGAAGCGCCGGCTGGGGCAGGATGTCTTTCTGCTAGGCGCGCCCGGCCCGACACGGCGCGCCGTGGCGCTCAGCTTCTGCGAGCTGCTCGGCCTGGAGGTGGAGCTGGTGACGCTGTCGCGCGACGTGACGGAGAGCGATCTCAAGCAGCGCCGCGAGATCCTGCCAGGAGGCCGCATGGCCTTCGTGGACATGCCGCCGCTGGCGGCGGCACTCGAGGGTCGCGTGCTGGTCCTGGACGGCGTTGAGAAGGCCGAGCGTAACGTGCTGCCAACGCTCAACAACTTGCTGGAAAACCGCGAGATGACACTTCTGGACGGCCGGCGTCTCGTGTCTGCGCCGTACTTTGACGCCACGCTCGAGCGCACCGGGTTTTCGGCCGAGCAAGCTCGCGGCGAGCTCGGGCTCGAGCGCGCGCACCCGGACTTTTCCGTCATTGCGCTCGGCATGCCAGTGCCGCACGTCTTTCCAGGCTTCCCGCTCGACCCTCCCTTGCGCTCTCGCTTCCAATGTCGCTACGTGAGCCCTCCCAGCGTCTCCTCCTCGGCTTCCTCGTCCGCAGAGCGCACGCTCGTCGACACGCTGCGCGCGCTCGCGCGCACCGGCGACACGGGCAACCGCAAATTCCACTACCTGCCAGAGGACGCGCTGTCGCGCATTGAGGCGAGCCAGGCCGCCACGGGCGCGTCGACAAGCGAGGCGCTCGAGCGCTGCTTCCCGCACCGCCACGTGCTGCGCGACGATTCGGACCAACGTCAGACCCTGCATGACACGCTGGCCAAGCTCAAGCTCGACGCGGCCGAGGGGGGGGCACGCAGCACCTCTTCCTCCTCCTCCTCCTCCTCCTCCCCCTCCTCCCCCGCGCAGACCACCCTCGCTCCACCAGTCGCCACGGTGTTCTTGCCGCCAGCGCACATGCACACGCTCGACGCGATGGTGGCCGAAGCCACCACCAATGGCCAGCACCTGTGTTTGATCGGGCCCACGGGCGGAGGCAAGACCGTGCTGGCGCAGGAGTTCGCCGCGCGCCTCGAGCATCGTCCAACTGTCACCACGGTGCACTGCTACAAGGACATGTCATCGCGAGACCTTGTGCAAAAGCGCTCCACGCGCGAGGACGGCAGCACAGAGTGGGTGCTCTCGCCCGTGGTGGAGGCCGCCATGAACGGTCATTTGCTCGTGCTGGACGGCGTCGACCGCCTGCAGGCCGACACGCTCGCCAGCATCCAACACCTCTTACACGACGGCGATCTCGCGCTGCCGGACGGCCGACGCCTTCTGCATGCCTCGCGCTTCACCGACGAGGCCGCCGCCCTGGGCTTTCTGCGCGTGCACCCGGACTTTCGCGTCCTGGCGCTCGGCGCGCCGCCCACCTCCGGCGCGCTGGGCAACGACTGGCTCAGCGCCGAGGTGCTCACCATGTTTGCATTCTTCGACGTCCCTCGCCTCCGTCGCCCTGACCTTGCGCACATCCTCGCGCTCGCCTCCGGCGCCGACCAGGCCTCCTCTATGGAGGCCTTGATTGACGCCATATCTGCGCATCGCGTCGCCTTTGACTTCGGTGCCGAGGACGCCACCGCCGCCAACAAGGATGACCTCTCGCTCTCGCTGCGCCAGACCATCCACCTCGCGCAGCTCTACCAGCGCCAGGGCGCCGACTTTGACCTGCACGCAGCGCTTCAGCGCCTGCTCATGATCCCCTTCCAATCCCACGCCATGCGTGACGCCTTCGAGGCTGCACGGCAAGGCGCCCCGGCCTCGCTCCCAGCGCCGCGCACCGCGGCGCCCACCTCGACCTGGCAAGCGCCGGCCGCCAGTGCGCTCGCGTCCAGCCTCGTGCCCCGTGTCGAGGGCTTCGTTGACATGCCGCACCAAATGGAGATCATGCGCCACGTTGCGGACGATCTCGCCTGCGGCCACCACGTGCTGCTCATCGGCAATCAGGGCACCGGCAAGAACAAGCTTACGGACCGCCTGCTCGAGCGCCTCCAGCGCCCGCGCCAGTACCTGCAGCTCAGCCGCGACTCCTCCGTGCAAGCGCTCACCGTGACGGCCTCCCTCGACCATGGTCGCATCGTCTACATCGACTCACCGCTCGTGCGCGCCGCACAGGATGGCCATGTCCTCGTGCTCGACGAAGCCGACAAGGCCGCCGTCGAGGTCGTCTCCGTGCTCAAGGGCCTCCTCACGGACGGCGAGATGCGCCTGGCCGACGGCCGCCGCATCGCCAAGGATGGCGACGTGCGCCTGCACGATGATTTCCGCGTCATCTGCCTCGCCAACCGCCCTGGCTTCCCCTTCCTCGGCAATGACTTCTACGCAGAGCTTGGTGACTGCTTCGCGCCGCACATTGTCGGCAACGGCACGCTCGACGACCAAGTCCTCCTGCTCCGCGCCCTCGCCCCCTCGCTGCCCGAGCCCCAGGCACGCGCCCTCGCCGCCAGCTTCGACGAGCTGCGTGCCTACTGCGAGGACGGTCAGCTCAAGTACCCGTACTCCACGCGCGAGGCGGCTGCCGTGGCGCGCCACATCCATGCCTTCCCTCGCGACGGCCTCGCGCGCGCACTTGATAACGTCTTCGACTTTGACCGTCTCGACCCTGACGCCATGGATCTCATCATCGAGGCCTTTTCCAAGAACGGCATCTCCGTCGCTGGCGTTGATGCGCGCGTCCTCGTGAACCTCGCCCCGGTCCAGGAGTACGACGGCCCGCCCATCGCGCCAACAAGTGCGGCCGAAGCCGCGGACCCACCCGGCGACCCCGTGCACCTCGCGCAACGCGACGTGTCCTACCTGCTCGACCCGGACCTCCAGCCGCAGGACCAGTCCACCGCGCGCCAGGCCGGCCGCATCGCCTCCTTCTCCGAGGAGCTCGTGCGCTTCCACGCCGCCGCCAACGCCAAGCGCGCCCGCGAAGCCACGGCCTACGAGGTCGCCGGTTCGCACCGCGGCAACCAGGTCAACGTGCTGCTGCGCAAACCCGGCCTGCTCTCCTCCACACGCATCGTGGACGGCGTCTCCGAGTCCCTCATTGTCGACACTGACCGCCTCGCCGGCACCGGCGTGCGCGTTGACCTCGTCCCAACGCCCAATCACCACCAGGTGCTCCTCGCTGCGCCGCAGCACGGCCTGCTATGGGCCATCCAGGACGGCAACCGCGCCGTCCGCATTGAACTGCCGGAGTCCTTCACAGGCCAGATGCCCAACACGCGCCAGTTGCGCCTGCCCAACCCCAACGCGGCCCCGCTCTTCACCATCCGCGCTGACGGCGACCTGCAGAACCACGCCGGTCAGCGCCTGCGCCTCCAGGTCGACGGCACCGCCACCATTCTCCCGCCCGCGCCCGACACCGACCCGCGCGTGCTCCTGGAGACCCCCGCCGCCCGCCGTCTCACCGTCACCGACCGTGTCGACCGCACCGTGCGCGAGTTCTCCTTTGACGCCGACATCGTCCACGTGCGGTCGCTCGACGCGAATGCTACCAAGGCCGCCGTCCTCCTTGCCGACAAAACCGTCGTCGTGCTCGAGCTCGACCGCCGCGCCACAGAGGACGCGCTTGCCGACTGGAAGCGCATGCATCACGGCGCGGCGGCGGGCGACGGTGATGACGCCGATCCCGATGCTGACGCCGACGCCGACGAACTGGACCGCGCTCTGGACGCCATGCTCTTCCAGGGCAACACTGCAGGCGGCCAGACCCAGGACGGGTCCGGCGATGGGCCCGGCCCGGGCTCCGGTGGCGGTGGCGGCGGCGGCGGCGCGGCTGACGGCGGCGGCGGCGGCGGCGGCACGGGCCAGGGCCGCAAAATTGATAGGTCTGACGGCAAGGGCGGCTACGCCAGTTTTGTCGCAACGGATGACGACCACGCGCAGAGTGTCCAAGACCTCGTCGATGACCTCGTCGCGGACCAGACCCGCAGACAGGCCATCCAGGATATGGTCGCCAACCCGCACGGCGTGGAGCTCTACAAAGAGGCCTATGCCAAGGTCGAGCGCCACATCAAGGAGCTTCGCCTTGTGCTGGAATCCGCCAAGGCGAAAGAAAAGGAGCGTGCCTGGATTCCGCACAAGCCCCATGGCGAGCTGCACGAGGAGAAGCTCGTCGACGCTGTCACCGGTGACCACCTCGTCTACCGCCAGCGCGGCGAGCCCGATCTCCCGTCCGGCCCGTTGCAGAAGCGGCCCAAGCGCATCATGCTCGTGGTTGATACCAGCGCCAGCATGGCGCGCGCGGACGACCAGCGTCTCGACCACCTCATGCAGGCTGTCGTCATGTTCACCGAGGCCGTCGACCCGTTCCGTGAAAAGTACCAGTACGCCATCCACGCCCACTCCGGCACCGCTGCCGACATTCCCGTAGTCAAGATGGGCGTGTGGCCCACGCCCGCGCAACGCAAGGAGCTGCCCAATAAGCTTCAGGCCCTCGCCAAGGGCGCCGTCGCCGGCGACAACACGCTCGTCGCGGCGCACCGCGCGCACGACCTCCTGCACGACATGCACCGCCGAGACCCTGCCGACCAGAACTTCCTCATCCTCATCTCTGACGCCAACCTCGGCCGCTACAACATCCAGCCCTCGCACCTCCGCGACGCCTTGCTCGGGCCCAACCCGGATGATGAGGTCGAGGCACATGCCATCTTTATTGCCGAGCCGCACGCGGCGCGCTACCTGCAGGAAAACATGCCACAAGGCACCGCGCACACCTGCTCCAACCCGCAGCAGCTGCCGGCCATCATCAAACAGATCCTACAAGCGCACACCTAGTTCACATAATACCGCATGAATCGACGCCGCCGAGGCGAGTCCATGCTCTGTCACTACCTTGCGCGCGTCCGTCAGGACCACGTGCATTTCGCACTGCATCGAGTCCACAGCGTAACTTCGCGCCGCTGCAGCCTTGAGCGCCTCGTCGATCTCACTCAGGCGCTGCTCCAATTGCCGCCGCTCATCCTCGTGCTGGGGCGGCTGCGTTGAGGTGGTCTCTGACCGCGCCGACCCGTCCTTGAGCATCGGCAGCGCCGTCTCCTGCGCCACGGACGCGTCCTCGAGCAGGAAGACGGACCGAGCGTCCCACTCACTCGGTCCAATCAACGCGCGCAGCGAGGCATCCACACGGGCCTCCTCGTCCGTCTCTGGGCCTCTCAAGCTCCGGTCGTCGCCGTCTTCATCGTCCAGATCCTCCAGGAGCAAGAGCTGCTCCACGCGAGCCTCGTCCTGCGGTGTCATGAGCCGGCTTGCCGACCGCGCGAGCTCGATGTTGCGCGTGATGTGATTCTCGCCGCTGCCGCCGCCGCCGCCGCCGTCGTCATCGTCCTCGGCCTCCTCCAGGCGGTCCTGACTCTGTGCCTCCAGCTCCTCCTCCTGCTGCCGCTGTCGTCGCCGCCCTACTCGCCGCTGCCGCTTGCCAGAGGCTGCCTTCCTCGCGCTCTGTGCGCCGCCCGTCTTGCCCAGCGGCGGTAAAACCAGCAGCGCCTCGCTGCGCGGTGGTGCTCTTGACGCCTCGCTCCTCGCGCTCGCCGGCCTCGCCAGCTCGGCCTCTCGCTCCTCAAGCTCGCGCAGCTTCTCGTCGAGCTTGGCGATCTTCTGCTGCCCGGCCTCCACCTTGCGCTGCATGTCCTCGTTGCTCTGCAGCGCAACCATCTGCTCAAAGTCATCGCCCAGGTCAGCTACGCCGCGGACATGCTGCATATACGACTCCAGCTCCGCGCGCAGCTCGTCCGCGCGGCTGCTGCTGCCCATGCTCACGCCGCCCGCGCAATCCTCATGGATTGCTCTGCTCCCTCTCCCGGCCCGGCTGCGCTGCGCTGTGCTGAGCGTGGTGCTGTGATGACTGCGCAGCTCGCTCGATGAAGAAGAAGAGAGAGAAGGAGACGAAAGAAGAAGAAGAAGAAGAAGAAGAAGAGAAAATGCAGGTGTCGGTTGGGTCAGGCGCGTTCCCACCGATTTTTTCTATCGCTCGCACTGACAGTGAGAGGCGGAGCCTGAGAGAAGGACGACGAGGCAGGCGCACGCGAGCGCGGTGGCCACCATGGCGCGCGTGGTCTTCGTGGCCACGCCTGAGCCGCCGCAGCCTCAGTTCACGCGCCTGCGGCCGTGGAAGCGACGCCAGCGGAGACGAGGCGCGGAGCGTCTCCGCTCGCTTCGAGCCGTGGCGCTCGAGCTGCTGCCGCGCCGCAAGCCGACCTTCGACCGCGACGCCTCCGCTGCCGCCGGCCAGGACAACGAGGATGACGGCCTCGCCGTCAAGGATGCCGACTCGCAGTCCACCTGCGCAGCGCCGCTCATCGCGCCGCATGAGGTACAGACCCTGGGCGACGACCCGCTGCCGAGCTCCGTGGACGACCTCGTGCACGCGTACCAGCTCGCCTGGGCCGCCAACTACGGCACGGTCATTGAACCCGTTCGGATGCACGTCTGCTTCAAGCGTCTTGGCTTCCGCACGACCGCCTTTCGCACCATCGAGTTCCTGCAGACCCAGATACCTGACCCAAGGTTGAGCCAGCTGCGCGTGCTGCGCGCCCTCGCGCGCATGCCCTCAACGGAGCACTTCGCCACGGCCCTTTGGCAGTTCGCTGCCGGCCCGGACTTCGCGCCCTGGAAGGACGAACTGCAGGGGGACCTCCTTGATCGCCTCTGTGCCGCGGCCGCCTCCCACCGCGCCGCCGTGGGCGCCTGGTGGACCATGCTCAGCCGCGGCCTTGGCTTGAGTCCGCGGCGCCAGACCGCGCTCTGCGCTGCGCTCACCGAGACCTACTCGGCCGTTCGCGAGACCGACATGGTGCTGGAGACCTTGCGCTGGCTTGAGCCGCAGGAGGTCTCCCCGGCCATGGTGCGCTACGTGCTACGTGCGCTTGACGCCCACCCGGCCGCCGCATGCGCGCTACTGTGCTCCTGGTGGCCGCGGTCCTTCCTCGCTCTGCGCCACGAGGCCGACCGCATCTCCTGCACCACCCTGCTGGCGCAGCTACACAACGCCGCCGACGTCCGTGCCGCCGTGCCCTTTGTGTGCGCTGCAGCCCACCTCATTGAGGTCAAGCCCGACGCCCTGCTCCCGGACCTTGTTGACGCCCTCAAGCTCTTCGCCACCCACGTCTACCTGACCGTGGGCACGGACAAGGTGCCTCCCCAGCTCGCGGTCGCGCTCGAGTGCGCCCTGCGCACCGCCGCGCTGCGCGAGACCGCCGACCTTGGCCTCGTGCGCCTGCTCAAGAACTTCGTTGCCTGGAACGAGCCGCTCTGCGTCGACTTGCTCGTCGCGCAGGTGCACGCGTCGCGGCAAGATGCCGTCTTCGACGACAGCCCGGCGCAGGTCCTCATCTCGCGGCTACGCTTGTCCACCTTGGCCACCGTCCAGGAGCGCATCCTGCGCGCCATCGAAGCCTGCCCGCACGCCTTCGCCCTAGCAGGCGGCCTCGCTATTGTGCTCAGTATGATGCGCCATTCCAAAACGCTGCTCTGCGACCGCGCGCTCGCGTGCCAGGCCGCCGCGCGCATGGCGCCCTTTGACGCTGGTACGGATCGCGCCCCGCACGCAGACCGCGTCCTTCCACTTTGCGCCGAGCAGCCGCGCCTCGTCCGCGTGCTGTACGAGGGCCGTGGCACGGTCCGCGAGCTGGACGAGCTCTTTCGCGTGTTGCGTCTCGCCTCGCGCGACTTTGGCACCAGCAACTTTGAGATGATCATCGTGCTCATCTGGCGTGCGCTCGCGCCCAAGGACGGGGCCAAGAGCACCGCCAACCTGCGGAGCGGCACCGTCGACTACGCAGACCGCCTCGCTGGCCACCTCGGGGGCAACTGCGCCTACTTGCGCCAGACCATGGAGCGCCACCGCGACTTTCACACCGCCGGCACGCTCATGGAGGTCTCCTACGAACCCGAAATTCACATGTATAAGGCGGTCTCCTACAAGCGCTCACTTCTCGAGACCACCAAGGCGACGCCGCAGGACCTCCGCCTCGGCTCGCGCATCTTTGGTTTCTTCGAAACACAGTGCGACGCCTATCACGCCTTCGCGCAGGCCTGCGGCGGCCGGCGCGCCCTCCCCCTGCCGCCGACCAGGCACGGTGACGACAACGATCTCCTTACCGTACGCGCAGCCGTGCCGTCCCGCGTCCAGGTCATCCTCGGCCTGCTCAGCGAATTGCATGCGCTCAGCAAGCAGGAGCTCGAACGCGATCATGCGCTGCAGCTCGTCAAGTTTGACGAGGAGGTTGTGGAACGCAAAAACGAGCGCGCCGTCGCGCAGGAGCTCTTTGAAGAGTCCCTCGAGCTCGAGGACATCCCTGCGTCGCGAGTGCGCTTCCAGGCACTCGAAAGGCTGCAGGCCAAGGCCGACCGCGATCGCCGCAAGTCGCTCGCACGTTCGCATCGCCGCCAGCGCTGCGAGGTGTACGGGGTGCTGCGCAACACCGACTTCATCGCCGACCTGTTTTACATTGGCTTTTCCTCCGCCTTTCTGGCACAGGCCAAGGCGCGCGCCGTCGACCTCCTCTCGTACGTGCTCTTTGACGACCCAAGTAAGGAAGAGATGGACGAGGAGGACGACCAAGACGAGGAAGAAAGGGGTGAGGGCGACGCGGAGGCAAATGGCGAGGACGACGACGACGACGACGAGGAGGAGGCAGACTCCGACGAGGAAGGCTCCGAGAACGCCGCCGCCACCTCGTCCCAGAGCAGGTCGCCGGCAGGCCCGTCCATGCGCAAGATCTGGAACGACAAGATGGACGACATGCTGTTCGGCAAGCCGCGCATGTTTTACGAGGTGCGCTTCACCGCGGTCCTCTGCACGCTTCTGCGCACATCGACGGAGTCCGACATGCGGCAAATCGCGCTTGAGCACCTGGTTCGCATTGCCTCGCAGCCCAGCACCAAGCAGACCATCGCTAAGATGGACGGCATACCAATCTTGATGCAGTGCCTGCGTGAGGGAAACCCCGCCGACGCGCACCAGCACAACGTCATGCTCGCCGCCCTCACGCTGCGGCAGCTCGCCGTCGACCCGCTCAACGCACAGCTCATGAGTATGGACGGCGGCTTTGATGCCCTGCTCGCGCTCCAGACGCACCCGCTCGCCGGCGCGCTCGTCAAGGACATTGTGCGCGTCGTGGCGCAGCACCCATACAATGCAACCAACGTCTACGCGAACGAGCTCCCGCGGTACACTCGGCAGAAGTCCTTTGCTCCTGCCGTTGCGGCGGTGGACCTCACCAAGGCCGGCGCCCTGCGCGTCCGCCTCGATCCTCTGGTCTTTGAACACTCGCAGCAGCCCGCCACGGACACGGACACGGACATGGACACGGAAAAGGATGCAGCCGACGCAGACGACGCGGAACGAGACGCCAAGCCACCGGGAGCTGTGAAGAAGACCTGCTTGGGCAAGTCCTTTCTCTTTGACAAGGGCACGCGCGCTCGTGTCATGGACCCACTCAAGACGCCCAACGCGCGGCTCTGGATGTTTCCGCAGACCAATGGCGTGCTCCAGGAGCTTCCCGTGTATCAGGGGCCCGACGGCGTACGATTCCACCTCTTTGTTGATGCCGAGCCCGGGGTCGAGCACTACATTCCCTCCGCGCGCAGGCCCGACCCGTCCGACGCGATTGACCTGCTCGACCTGGACGACCTCCGCGCCAAGACACCGGCACTGCAGCAGCTCCAGCAGCTCCAGCAGGAGGCCACCGCGGCGCTCGCGAAGCATTTCGTGCCCAGCGTCCGTGTCCGCGCCACCGCGCCCAACCGGACGCCACCGACCGACGCCTGCCACCCCATGCTCGACCCGGACACCGGCGCCGTCCTGCACGACCAGGTGCACGTGTCCATGCATGGGCCGAGCAAGGCTTTTGAAAACGTTCACTTTACCGGCGACCGTGCCGGCGATGCCTTCCGGCTGCGCTACCACGCTCTCATCGCCTCGGTCAAGGCAGGTATTGACAGTGCGACCGGCGCCGCGGACAGCGAGGAAGAGGAGGAGGACTGGGCCCAGCTCCTGGGCCTCGATGGTAGAGAGCTCCCGCACACTCCGGTCACGGCGCAGGAGCGCCTCGTGGCGCTCGCCGTGTACAGCGCGCGGCTCCCCATCCCGCGGGATCTCATCATGCCAGACGATAACTACTATGACCTGCTGACGCAGTCGCGCGACCTGGACTGGAGCATTGACGAGTGTCGCGACGCCGACGCCGCCCAAAAGGTGGAGGACCTCGTCGAGGTGCTCGCAGCGCGACGGCGCAGCCTCAAGGCGGCCGCGGCACCGGAAAAGAAGAAGCGGCAGTCCAAGCGTGGCCGCAAGGTCGCCGGCCTCCTCGCGCAGGTCGACCGCGCCGGCCTTCTGCCCATGGACCCGGCAAGTGCCGAGGAGCTTGTGCGCGCGTACCAGGCCGCCCGCGTGCTGCTGCAGCCGCAGGCGTACAAGCTGCCAGACGACACGCTGGCGGACATTCACCAGCACATTCCGGCGCGCGTCTTGCAGCGCATGCGCGTCAAGATTCAGCAGGAGCTTGACGAGATGGACCCGCAGGCTCGCACGCACCGCCGCAAGGGGTTGTTGTAACCAAGTAAAATACCTTGTTTTATAACTTACGCCGAAGCAAACAAAACGAGTCCCGGCCGGTACCATGCCATGGTGTATCCCGCCTTTCCCTGACTGGCGAGCTAGCTAGCGAGCTAGCGAGCTAGCTAGCTAGCCGCACATCACAGGTTGCTTGCCTGCTTTTGCCCCTTCTGCTCCGCGGCGTTGAGCGCGCCTTGCGATGCCCGGGCGAGCAAATGGCCCGTGTCCGGGTCATAGATGGAGGCGCCTTGCATGCAGCGGCCCTCGCCCGCCACCTCGAGATTGAACTCGCAAAAGACCCAGCGCAGATCGTCGCGAGGCTTGGCGAAGAGGTTCAGGTCGAAGGTCAGCGTCGGCACCCAGCTCAAGGTGCCAAAGGGCTGGATTGCCTTGATCGTCGGGATGGCGGCGTCGGTGATGGCGGTGAGGGACTCCACGGTGATGGGCTCCGAGGCGTCCTCATGGCACATGTAGACGAAGAAGCGCGACGGGCAGGGTTCCGGTTCGCGGCTCGCCGAGCGCATGCGCGCGAAGATTTGCGCATCCTCAGGCGCGAAGCGCCAAGTCCACCGGTCGAAGAGCGTGCGGAAGTCGTCTCCCTTGATTACGGAAGAGGTTCGCCAGCGCTCGCTCTGCTGGTTCATCGACGAGACGTCCTCGGCAGGCACCACGTTGCGCACCACGCCGCCGTCATACTTGCCAAAGCCTGCCGTGGCCAAGATGCGCGCCTTGCCGTCCTGGACCAGCTCGGCCCGGAGCCACGAGATGGTCCGCCCGCGCTTGAGCACCGTCACATGAACCTCGCAGTCTTTGCCGCCGTCTGCCGCGCTCAGAAAGGCCGTCTGCATGCTCAGGCAGTCCTCGTTCGTCTCGGCCTCGACGCGCTGCTGCTCGCTGCGCAGCGCGCGCATGATGATGGCCATTAGCAGACCGCCATTCGGGACGGTGATGACATTGTACGCCTCCGTCACGTGCGCGCGCCACACCGACCCGGTCGCCGACTCGGACACCAGCTCCACGGTCGCGGCCTCGTCCAGCCGAGTCGCCATCCTGCCAGTCCTGCGAGCCGGGGCGCCGCGCTGATTCCGATTTGCCTGCTCTGCGCACGCTCATCACTGTCAACCCTCTCTGAGCGCCGGGTCCGACCGTGGAAAATGCGTTGTGCCCAAAATGGGTTGCGGCCAAGCGCGTTACCCGTAGTACCGCCTATGAAACCAACCCGCAAGCAAGCAAGCAAGCCAGCCTCTAGCCTAGCGCGCTAAGCCCGGCGCGACCGTGACGAGGCTCCAGAAGAGCACGGCGTTGTCACGAGCGTGACGCAGCGTGACAGGGCTCCGGAAGAGCACGACCGCTACGGCGCACGAGCCGGCGCCGAGCGGCGCCAGAAACGATGGCCACGCTGCGCACTGCCCGTGGCCTCCTCCTGGATCGGGAGGGTTGGCTCGACGCGCTCGACCTCGCCGTGGCGGACTGCGTCCGCGGCTTCCTGCGCGAGCAAGAGAACCCGCTGCAGCCCGTGGTGTGGGAAGTCGTCTGTGAGGTGCTGGGCGAGCGCGTCGTGGAAGCCCACTTCGCCGACAGGCCGCGCGATCGCAAGCTACTCGAGGTCCCGTACCTTGTGCCGCAGATGCGCGACGAGCTTCGCCGCGAGCTGGAGGCGCGCTTGCTGCAGCACATGCGGGCAAACCTGCGTGTGGACCCGCTCCAGGACGAGGTCACGCGCACCTGCGCAGATCTGGCTCAGAGGCGAGCTCGGGCTGGCGAGTCCGGTCCTCTGCAGGCCACGCCCGAGGCCGACACCCTGGGCGACCTGCTGGCGGCCGACTTGGCCGGCCAAGGCCTCGAGCTGCCCTTGGTGCAAGAGGCCGCGGGCCATTGGCAAGCGCTGCACCCGGAGGACCGCGCCGCACTGTTGCAGTCCTGCCGCGGGCGCTCGCTGCCGCGCTCGGTGCGCCGGTACGTGCTGCACGAGGTCCTTTGGAGGGAGCACGTGGTGCAGGAGTGCGAGCGCGAGGTGGCACGGAATCTGGGAGCCCACGCAGAGGACGCAGTGCCCGAGGCCGTGCCCGACGCGGCGCCTGACGCGCGGCTCAGCGCGGTGCACGCACTTGTGGAGCGCGCCGTGGACGACGCCTTGCGCGAGGCGAGCCTCGGCAATGATGCAGGCGGCCTCACGCCGTTGCGGACGCGCTGCGAGGCGGTGCTCAACATGCACTACTGCATGACGGGTCGCCAGCACCGGCCGCTCGCGCCGCTCTGTGTCATGCTCGCAGCGGACATGGATGGATATTGCACGGACGTGGCTCTGCTGGGCATGCTGGAGCGCCTGCGGACCGTGCTGCCGCCGCGCGGGCTCGCCTTCCAGGTCGCCAAACGCGTCTGGGACCGCTTTGCTGAGCGCGACTCGGACCTCGCGAACAGCGTGCGCCGACTCACCGAGGAGCACCGTGCGCGCGCGGCGAGCAGCGACGACCACGTTGAGGTCTCCTCACTTGTCCTGGACTGGGTCGAGACGGCGCTCGTCGGCTGCGTGCGCGTTGAGGTGGCGCGCCTCGTTTGGATGAACTGTCTCATCCCAGGCCTTCTGGACGCCACGCGCTCACCATGGGACACGGACGTCTTCGTGGACGCTTGTGCGCATTTGCTCAGCCTAGTGGGCCAACCCTTGCGTCTCGCTCAGAGCGTGTCCGAGATGCAGCGCGTGCTGCGCGAGCGCGCCTTGGCCATTACCACGAAGGATCTTCGTGACGCAATGTGGAAGAGGTGACCGGAGCGGGAAAGGCCATGCTTCGTTGGTTCTGCAATGGGTTGTGTACCATGTACGAAATTTGAAAGGAAGAGAGTTCTGGCTGGCTGGCTGGCTGGCTGGCTGGCTGGCTGGCTGGCTGGCTGGCTGGCTGGCTGGCTGGCTGGCTGGCTGGCTGGCTGGAGAAGCTCTTTGACGTTGACGTTTGCGTTGGTAGTTTTTTATTTTTTCACTGTTCGTGCGGCGCACGTGTCAGCTGCGCTCTCTAGCTAGTTAGGCCTTAGATCATGTTGCGTGTCAGCTGGATCAATAGCTGGAGCTGCTCGCGGTTCAGAACGTTAACCTCTGCCTCAATCCGAGGCGAGAAGCTGGAGATCTGCGGAAAGCCAGCGTCGACCAGAACTTTGACAGCACGCTCTAGGCTATCGTGCTCCGGGGTGATCTCGCCGTCGAGAACCCTTTGCAGGAGCTCCTTGAGCCCGCCTGCATGGTTTGCGCCCTCCGGAAGGTCCTCCAGATCGGCCCTACTTTGCATCATCTCTTCATCCTCAACGTCATAGTCGTCATCGTCATCATCATCATCGAATTCGGCGAGGAGCTCGTACAACTGAGCGTCGGTAGGGTCGCCGAGATCGAAATCCACCATGTCGTGCATCATTAGGTCGATCTTGCCCTCCTTTACCAGCTTTTGCAGCTTGGCCTTGCGCCTAAAGTAGTCCGCGACTTCCTCGGCGGCCAACTCGGAAAAGGACTTGCCGTTCTCGTCGTGAGTCGCATCGGCGTTGTCCTTGCTGAAGTTCATCGGGTGGTGGCGCGCCAGCCCGAGATCACGGAGGAAGTTGAGCTGAGCATTCGCATTGTTCGCAAGGTCATTGACGTGGTCCGTGAAGGCCGTCATGCTTTCGAAACGCTGTACGCTGTCCGGGTCAGCGTCGTCTGGGGGCGCCGCGCTGGGCTCGGCCACGTCCGTAAGTGCATCGTTGAGCGCCGGATTCTGCTCCGCGAGAAGCTCGTCGCAGACGCCAAAACCGGGAAGCATGACCGGGGGCTTGTGGCCAAAGGGATCAGGCCAGCCGTGCTGGTTCCAGTGAAAGCGCGCTCCATACGGGATCGTGGTGATTTGGTCGGCACCTTCCAGCTGCTCGTCAGTCAGGTTGCTGCCCGCAATGCTAAACTGCGGTGCCGAGATCTCGTGCTTGGAGTCGATCGGACCGACCGCAAGGATGCCCGGCTTGAGTGGGGGCAGCAGGTTCGCAAAGTCTCGCTGGCGGAAGAAGAAGCGGCCCATGAGCTCCCGATACTCGCGCGGGCGGTGCTTGCGCCAGTCCACGAGCATTGCCTCGACCCCCTCGCGGCCCTGATGGCCGATGGCATAGTCCAGGTGGTGGAGGTAGACCGTCACGCCCGGTGCCGCGACCTCCTTGGCGAGATCCGCCTTGTGCCGCAGCGCAGAGGCCTCCTCGCAGCGCCGCGCGTCCAGGTGGAGGCGGCACGCCTTGTATAGCATGTCAGACTCGTCCCGGACGACCGCAGCCCATGCGGCGTCCCACGCCTCGTGCGAGCGCCGGGCGTCCTTGTGCAGTGCGTCGCCAAAGACGAGCGCATGCAGCGCCTCTTGGGAGCGGGGCACGAGCAAGTTCCACTGGTCCTTGCGGCTATTTTGGAACTTGTCCACCGTCGTTGCGAAGCAACCTGCGTAGAGCATCCTTCGCCCGGATGCCGGCGGCGGGGGCGGTTGATCGCCCTTGAGTTTTGCCAGGTACAGGCCGGACCCGGAAATCTTGTGCACCTCCTCCCAGTCACCGTCCTTTGCGGTCGGCTTCTTGTCGAAGAGCGCGTAGATGCGCTCGGGCCGCCGCTTGCGGCCGTCGCCGCCGAAGAAGAGGTTGTCCCGCGTCGCCGGGTCCTCGCAGAGCTGCTCCCACGTCCCAAAGAATCGAGCGAGGTTCGGAAAGTGTGGCGCATTGTAATCGCGCAGTGCCAGGTAGGCGGCATCCGGCAAGAAGCCGTGCGTGCACGGCTTGTTGAGCACAATGCCTTGCACCGTGTTGCCCTCGACGCCGCGCGTGACAAGCATGAGCTGGCGTCCGACCCACGGCTGGCTCGCGTTCGGCCGCCGGTGCAGGATGTGGCCTTCGAAGGACCGCGTGGTGAACGGGTCCTTGAGCAGCGCGAAGTTGGCCAGGACGTCGGCCTGGGCGATGCCCGGCAGATCGCCCGTGCTCGGCTCCTGTGGAAGCTCACTATACCGGGCGGTGAAGGCGGCTTCGAGCTCGTTGATGACGTCCGGCCTGGCAAGGACATTCCTCTTTTGCTCCTCCGGCTCAATGAACTTGGACCAGGAGCGCCGCCACCAGCCCCGGTTGCGATAATTCCGGATCAGCTCGACCAGCTTCGGCCCGTGCCCGAGCTCCGGCCGGTCAATCATCACCTTGGCCACCCGCCACGCCTCGCGGAGGCCCTCCCCGCCGCGTGCCTTGGGGTTGTCGGAGTACAAGACGTCCAAGGCCAGTATCCTCTTGTGCGGCTCTTGATCCAGCCGCCGCGCCGCACGCAGCAGCTGCCGGTACGCTTGCGGCCATGCCGGCGGCGCCATGCTTGTGCGCGCGCCGCGCGCGCAAGCGACCTGCGCGCCGCGCCGCTCGACGATTTGCCTGCCCGACGACTCGGACTGGGCCGCACGCACTTGACGCCACTGGCAGCTGAGTCGGATTCACCTCATCAGCGACGTTACCACGAACTTGAACGAACCAGGCTGGCAGCGCGCGCAAGAGATTTTTCAACGAAAATAAAAAGAAATCCTTCCTTCCAGTTCTTTGCTTTAGGCCTCGGGTCTCGGGCATGACGTGCCAACTTTGCTGTCGCTTTGCTCTGGCTGCTACGCAAGTCCTTCTCTGCGTTGGTTCACTGCACATTCTTGGAATAGCTGTAGAGCCCGTTGAGGGTTTTGGTAATCTCTTCGTGGAGGACCTCTGCGCGACGACGCTCCACGCCTTTCAGCTTGTTACCCAGCTTGTCGGGATGGTAGGCGCGAATTGTGTTCAGCAGATGACGGCGCATGTCGTCTGCCTCGAGACTCTTGGCGTCGAGACGCTCCTCGAAGCCCTTGACCGGGTGCTCCTTGGAGAGGTGCTCCAGGAGGGCCTGCCAAGACTTGGCACGCGCAGCCTCGATGGCCTTGAGCTCCGCGGCGAGCGCCTTGAGGATGGGCTCACGCTCGCTTTGGCGCTCGCGCTCCTCCTGGGCCTCGCGAGCTCGGATGCTTGCCTGGTGCTCCCTGATGATCTCCAGGGCGCTCTGGTACCACCAGTCGCGCGTGAAGGACTTGGGCGCGCAAGCTTCGGCGAGGGAGAGCGCCAGGCGAGCGCGACGCACGGCGATTTCGAGGTTTTTCGAAATACGGGCGAGATGGTAGGCGGCGCGCGCGTTCGCTTCGGCGCGCAGGTCGGGCCGATTGGCCTCGCAGGCCCCCATCATGACGAGCAGGTCGAGCGCCGCCTGGATCTGCGCCGTGTCGAGCTCCTCCGACTCAAAAATGGCATTGCGCAGACTGGCCTCAGCGGTCAAGATCTCCTGGCGCCCAGTGCACTCCAGGATTTCCGCCTCGGCGTCCACCGCAAGCTCCGCCGCATCGTTTGCCACCTGCACGACAGGGTCCAACGAGTTCTCGCACTTGGCCCTCTCCCACGCGGGGCAGAGCTCAGCTGCCGCGAAAGCCCAGTGCTTGGCGTGGTTGAAAAGCGCGATAGCTTGGACATAGTTGTCGCCCTTCTCGCGCGCGTAGACCCCCTGATGGAAGAAGCTGCGCGCTGCGCGCTCGAGCGCCCAGATCTCCATCTCCGAGGCGCTCTGGGGTGCGCTCGCCAGGGAGGCCAACTCCGCCGGGCTCATGGCATCTCTGGCCCACTTCACAAAGTGCTGCATCCACGCGGTGCCTGCAGTGGCGCCGACCACGAAGACGCCCTCGGAGAAGAGGGCGGCCTCGGCCCCAAGCTGGGTCACCTTGACGAGCTGCAGCGCGACGGAGCGCGCAGCGCGGGAGCTCTGCGCGCCAGACGCTTCGCGGTACCGAGCGAAGAGCACCTCGTTGACGTCGCGCTGCAGCTCGCAGAGACGCAGACGATTCATTGGCCCTTGGGCGTCGGCGCGCGCGCTGTTGACCTGCGCGGCCAAGGAGCTGAGGGAGGAGGGCGTGCGGGCGGCGGCGCGAGCGATTTCGAACTTCTTGTGCAGCTCCTTGAGCCTGCACGGCATAGCAGCGTTCTCCTTCACCTGGGTGGCGCGGACCGCCCGGGTTGACTCGCGCAGCGCGCTGCAGAGCGCCTTGTCCTCGGCGGTGCAGAGGGACGCCTCCGCTTCGCGCAGAGCCGCCTCGGCGCGCTTCACGTCGCCGTTCTCGAGGAGCCGGCGGCAGATCGCGATGTTCAGGATGCCGGCCTGCCTGGGAGATGGCTCGGCCTGCAGCTTCGAGCAGAGCTTGTGCAGGTCCTGACGCAGGGTGCCTCCCTGCACGGGCGGCGGGCTCGCTGCGAAGGCCTCAATCTCCGCGACGATCGAGGCGGGCGTGGTCGGCGACGAGTTCTTGCGCTTCATCTTGGGCAGACTTTGAGCGAGGGAATGGAATTGCAGGTCTGGTGGCGCCGGGCGAGCGAGAGAAGCGAGGCGCGCTGCGCAAGAGTCGGCCCGGAGGCGGCTCGTGCTCCCTCCGCGTTCTCCCCGCCGGCCCAAGGACAACCCACGACCGTCCCTTCTAGCGCCGTGTCGTCGGCAGTGAGCTTGAATCACGGAGGGCCACGGATCATTTTGATGCTCGCGCACCAACGTGCCCAGTCTCTCCAGACTCGCGTTCTCTGGCGACACAGATGGCGCAGCGAAGCGCAGAACCTGAAGCTGCAGAACGCACAACTTTTCCAGTGAAGGCCTAGCTAGCCTGAGGCGGCTCCGTCCGAATCCCTGCAGACGCGCCAGCGCGACTTGACCTTTTCCGCCTTGTGTCTGCACGAGGCCACTGATCACATTGATCACGGGGCATGCTCGCGCGCCCCATGTGTCCGAGTTTTTCAAGACTCGCTCCGTCTGCACGGACTCGCTCCGTCTGCACAGATGGATGCGCGACGCATGCGCAGTGAGGCTGTGGGCTGCCCTTTTCAGATCCCGTGCGCACCTCCGCTAGCCCGTCGATGGCAGGTCAGAAGAAGAAAATCAGGAACGAGGAAAACTGATCTTAGAAGAAGGCGCCCTCCTGGCTGAGCGGTCTGCAAGCTGTTCCAATACTTCTCAGTCTACTTGTGAGGAGCAGCTTCGCGCGAGTTCTAAGAGCCACCTCGCTCCGTGTCTGGGGAATTGGCGACATGCTCCAAAATGAGCGCGCGAGCTCCAGCCAGGTCTAGGAGAGACCCAGAAACGAGCAGTGCACGGGAATGTCCTGATTCTTGACGCCTCTGACGAGGTAGTAAGTGGGAGGCTCGCCGCGCGTGGGTACTTGGAAAAAAAAAAAAAAAACTGCGCTGCGTGCGACTAGCTGCTCAGAAGTTGTCGTCTACCGCACGCAACGCCAAACGTCTCGCTCTCCATTTGGAGATACAGCTAGCAGCCACTAGAGCGCCGCGAGCCTTGAGCGGTGGGCGTCGCAGTGTATCCACATCCCAAAGTCTCCAGGAATGCCTGCTCGCAGCGCATACGCGAGCCCGGACGATGATCATCTGCATCGACCTTGCCCTCGTTAGAGATTTGCTGCGCCTCGTTAGAGACTTGCTGCGCCTCGCGCAAGAGGTCCTCGTCGATGTTGTGCTGCACCTTGCTGTGACACAGCCGCGATTCTGGGAGGCCCGGGCTGCGTGCACTGCATGCGCATAAGCGGCAATCTCGAGCACAAGTCTCGAGATTTGGCCTCAGATGGAGTCTGAGGCGGGCGCGGCGAGCTCCTCTCGGAGCCAGTCGAGATACCTTTTACATGAGTGGAAGGCGGCCTGGGAGCGCTTCCGGAGTGTGGGCGCGTCGAGGGCATCCTGCGGCTCATAACGCATGGACACGATGTCGAGCTCGTTGTGTAGCTGCATGATGTCGTCGATGCCGTCGACAGGGCGCACGAGCACGGGACAGCCCATGACAAGCACGCGGAGGGTGAGCGAATGGCGGTCCAGGAGACGCGCGGCGTGGCCGTTCTGCAAAAAGCACTGCGTACACCAGCCGCCGTGTGAGTGCGAGACCAAGTTAATGTGGTTGAGACCCGGGTTGGCCTCGCAGAGCGCCCCGATCTCGTCCTCCATGCGCTGCGCCACCTCCTCTGCCTTGGGTTCGAGGGAGGACCGGATGCCATCCATGGCGGACGCCACGACGCGCGCCGTGACGCCCGTCTCCATGTAGGCATCCACGGCGACGGCGAAGGCGCCCATGATGGCTGCGCCGATTGCGAGGCCGGCGTTTTTGCGCACGGCCTGCGTGGCCATCTCGTGCGGCACGTCCACGGCCAGCGTCGGGTTGTGCACGTGCACCGCCGGGCAGCCGAGCAGGTTGCGCAGCGTCGCGGCGGTCGTCGCCCACGATGCCTCATCGGGTGGGTTGAAGAGCCCGTTCACGAAGACCGTCGCGCGCGGGCCGTCCACCTGCGGTGCCGCGCCGGCCGCCTCGCCCGTCGCCATGATGCACTAGCAGGCTGCAGGAGACCTCGACGCGCGGCGCGGGGAAGGTATTGCGTTCGCCATCGCTGCCAGGCAAACAGCACCGGCAGGCTGAGGCGCACGACGTCCGGCGCGATGACAAGCTGTCCAAAGCAAGCCGTGCGCACGCTGCCCGGCCGTGCAGAGCCCGCCTGCCTCCATGGCCGGGCGCGAGGAGATCGAGGAGGACAGCGACAACGCGCACAACAAGACGCAACAAGCCTGATGTGAGGCCAAGATTTGAGCGCGGTCCCCGTCTTGGCACCTTTGCACAGCAACCATCCGCATAGCTGTGACCCGACCCGCGAAGACGATGTGCCCCCCCAGGCTTATGCTCCGCCTGTGGGGACAGAGAGGCGCGATCTCGTCTCGCTCGCTGGAGCACGGCGTCCTGCCCGGCCCTGGGCCCTGGTGCAGCGCAGGCTGGTGGCCGCTGCGCCTGCGCTGCGGTGGCTGCTCGCATCAACATCTCATCCACGGGCCGCGACGCGACCCTCCTCGCCTGCCAGTGCCGGCCTGCCTGCCTGCCGGGTCAGTGCCGGTCAGCCAGCCATCGGACAATCTCCGTCCTGGCCTCCTGCCTGAGCGAGCCTCAGCGAGCGGTGGTAGCTGTCCGCCGCTGCGCAGCTGCCAGCTGCCGCTCGCGGTCCGTCAGATGTCCTACGCTCTCATCGCCGCCGCGCCGCCTTGTGTCCAATGTGTCGTATACAAGTTCGCCGCGCCGCCGCCGCCGCCGCCGCCCGTCATCGTCCTACCCGCGCGGGGTCTGCAAACTGCAGCCAGCCAACTACACGCCGCCGTCGTTCGCCGAGAGTCCGGCAAACTCCAATTCGAATTCGAATTCAAACGAACCGCGCCAGCCAGCGCGCGGGAAACGCGCGTCGCACGCGCCGCGCCTCGCCGCGCCGCGCTGCGCCGCGCCGCGCCGCGCCGCGCCGCGCCTCGCCGCGCCTCGCGCGCCGCGCGCGGCTGCTCGCGGCTGCTCGCCGCGCACGGCGGCGGTCGCGGCGGCGCCGCGTTTTGTGTGAGCGCCGGCGCGGGCTCCGCGTCATCGCGGCCTCCAACTCCCAAAGTCGCCCGCGCGCGCCCGACGCGACGCGCCGCTGCCCGTGCGCCCGGCCTCGCTCGGCGCGCCTCGGAGCGGAGCGGAGCGGAGTGTGCCGCAGCTGCCGCTGCCGCTGCCGCTGCTGCTGCGTCGCTGAGGCAGACCCGGCCTGCGAGCGCAAGCACCACGCGGGCAAGCAGCAGTAGCGCTTTCGTTTCTCGAGGGCGCGACAGGAGAGAGAGGGTCAACGGTGGTGGCGGAGTCCGCCTCCGAGTGGGTGCTGCTGGAGCAGGAGCAGGTGCTGCGAGCGAGGCGCGGGCAGAGCAGAGCGGCGGCGTCATTTTACACGCGCGTGGGGTACGACTCGCCTCGCCTCGCCTCGCCTCGCCTCGCCTCGGTGCAGCGGCAGCCTGTGCGCCTTGCTCGCTCTGACTGACTGGGGAGAGTGTGCCGCGGCGTAGAGTAGAGCGACCGGCTAGTGGGCGACGGGGACTGGACGACAACCAAGATGGGCCCGGAACGCGTGGCGATGGAGTTCGTGGAGGACGTCTTCGAGGAGAGGTACCAGCGCAACAACAAGCGCGGCGGGCTCAAGAACCTGCGATGCTTTCCGACGTGCGCGGACCAGCACAAGGAGCGCGGCTTCTGCGGACGGCCCGTGCTGGTGAACGTGAAGCGGAACTTCGCGCAACACGACCAGGAGCTGGTGGCCATCGCGGAGTTTACGCCTGCGGACGCGCAGACGTTCCGCGTGGGCGAGTCTTACGCAGAGGCGGACATTGATGCGGACGTGCGCACGAGCGAGGCGCCGCTCAAGCCGCTCATGCGCGCCGTGCTGGCGAGCAAGCGCGGGTCTGCTGAGGCCGGGTCGACGCACGTCTTCGAGTTCAACCGCCGGCGCAAGGGCTGGCACTACGGCTGGGCCGCCAACAAGCATTCGTGCAACACGCCGCATTGCCTGCGCGTCTACGTGCTGGCGCGCCAGCCCGAGGACGGCCGCCTGCTGTGCCTAGACTCGCTGGCGTCCACCTCTTTCGTGCTGTACTGCCGGCGCCGCCGGCGCTTCACCAAGGTGCCGCGCGGCGCCACGGCCTGCGAGGCGGATGGCGGCGAGGAGGAGCCGGCGTCGCCGGCCGCGGCGGGCCGTAAGCGGCCTCTGCCGCACGAGGCGGACGAGGACGAGGACGACGCCGCGAGCGTCAGCGGCGCCAGCACCAGCGGCGCCAGTGCTAGCGCCAGCGTCGGCCGCAGCATCGGGCACTCACCGTCCAAGATGGCGCGCCTCGTGGCGAGCGACAACGAGAGCGAGGCGACCGTGGCCCTGGGCCGCGGCGACGTGAGTTTGGACGCGGTTACCAAGCAAGAGGATCGCGCGCCATGGCCGCTGCCGGCGGTGCCGAGCCGCACGTCGTCCTCCTGGGACCTGGCGCAGCTCCTGCTGAACATGTCCAAGGCATCGACGGCGTCGACAGCTGCGCCGTCGGCCGCCGTGGCGCCGCCTGCTGAGCCTCGCGCCGCGCCCACGGCCGCGGACATCGTTGCGGCGCTGGCCTCGCGCGCACAGCCCTCTCCGTCCGAGACGGCACTGCAGCGCTCGCGCCAGCAGGCGCTGGACCTCCTGCAGCGGTCCTTGGGCGCCTCGAGCACCATCGTGGCGCAGCTCGCCAAGTCCGCCTGACTGTTGAAGAGCACGCCTGAGGCTTGCCAAATCAGGTTCACCTGACGGGGACGTGTGAGCATCCAAGCAAGCCGTGTGCATGAATGTGAATGACTACCTCTGCTGAATGACGTACGGACAAAATAGAAATGATCTCTTCTTTTCTTGTGCTGGTGGTACGCTGAGCGAAGCTGGATGACAAGAGGGCGACCTGAGCGAAGTCGATGAACGCATTTCAAAAGAATAGAGAGGGAAGGAACG
Source organism: Thraustochytrium sp. TN22 (assembly GCA_013306675.1). Taxonomy (NCBI): domain Eukaryota; class Bigyra; order Thraustochytrida; family Thraustochytriidae; genus Thraustochytrium; species Thraustochytrium sp. TN22. The sequence continues at coordinate 29,865 of JABLUY010000043.1, read as the reverse complement.
AGGGGTTTCACTGTCAAAGAATTCTGCGAGCTAACGATGCATGAGTAACGAAGGTCTAGCTCGCCATGACGCCGCCAATGGTGCGCATCTCTTCGAGCGTGAGCTGCCCAGGTGCCGTGGCCGCCTCGGGCGTAAGTGCGACAAAAGTAAAGGGGGCGCCAAGGTGCAGGGCGGCAACGCGGGTGATCTTGCCGTGTGCGCCCATGCCAAGCGCCACGACAGGGTAGTCGGCGCTATAGAGGGCCAGCACGCGTGCCGCGTCGGCGTTGGACTTGTTGGCCACCGCCACCTTGGCGATGTCGGCGCCATAATCGCGGCACTGCTTGAGCACCGCAGCCAAGTCCTCGTCGCTGGGAGTCTCCTCGTAATTGTGATACGAAACCACGACCTTGACGTCATGCTCGCGCGCGCACGCCACGATGGCCTCCCGGTACGCCTCGGGCGCCTCCACCTCGAGGTCGACCATGTCGCTGCCCGAGACTGCGGCTGCCAAGAGTCGCTTGAGCAGGTCCCTGCGCTCGTCCGTGAAGCCGGGCTCGCGCAGGTCGCGGCACGTGATGATCTTGCGCACCTTGTGCCCGCATAGGGCCTCCATTCCGGCGTCGTCCACCTCGCCGCCGCCGCGCGCGCTCATGAGGTCGGCGCGCAGCTCCACCATCTCGCCCTCGCGCAGGCCGTCCAGCACCGCGCCGCACGCATCGCGCGTGCGCGCGCTCACGCTCACGCACAGCATGCTGCGCTGCCGCCGTCGCCGCCGCCGCCGCCCCCGCCGACGAGCTAGCTTGCTTGCTCGCTCGCTCGCGCGCGCGCCCGCCCGCCCACCTGCGCTCCTGGTCTGCCCGAGCTTGCACCGGCGGCGGCGGCCTGCCACAGCACCATTCCTGCATCGCCGCCGCCGCCGCCGCCATGACGGACCGCGGCGGCAGCGGCGGCGGGCTGGCGGGCGCAGCGGCGCGGCTGGCGGCCGGGGCCGCCGCCAGCCCGTCGCTGGGCCCGCTGGCGCGCCGCGCGCGCCGCTCCAAGAGGCGCGTCCTGGCGCAGGGTGGGGAGGAGGAGGAGGAGGAGGAGGACGACGACGACGACCTGGGCGAGGAGGACCTGCGCCTTGGCGGCGGCGTGGCGCTCATGCTCGCCAGGGAGCTCGAGGCCGCCCGCCCGCCCATGCTCGAGGACGAGGGCGAGGAGCCAGACCGGGATCACGCACATGCTCACGGGTTCGAGCGCGAGCAGGAGCGCGAGCAGGAGCGCGAGCAGGAGCACGAGGGCAAGAAGGCCAAGCACGTGACCGTCCTGCAGCGACTGCCCGTAGGCGAAGCCGAAGAGGAGGTGAGCGCGGAACGAGGAGAACCCGCACATGCGCATGCACACCAGCAAGCGCACGAGCAGGGGCAGCGGCAAAAGGCGCGGCCGCGCCTGCAAATGTCGAGCCCGCTGGCGGCCTCGCGCATGACGCTGCGCGGCGCGACGTCGGTCAAGGCGCTGGCCGGAAGCCTGGGCGAGGTGACCGTGGGCACGAACTCGGCCGAGACACAGCTGCGCGCCGTCTTTGAGGTGGACGCCATCTCGGCGCAGGCCAGTGAGATCAGGCACAAGGCAGCGCGGCGTGCGGCCTTTGCGCTCTTGGACGCCATCGAGGTCCTGGACGAGGAGGCGCGACCGGCGCAGGAGCGCGTGCGCTACGTGTGCGAGGAGCTCTTGCCCGAGTGCGTGCGCGCGCGCGCAGATGCGGCCCTGATGGAGGCGGACGAGGCGGACGAGGAGGAAGAGGCCTGCGTGGCGAGCTTGCGTGCGTACGTGGAGTCGCGCGTGGTGCTAGAGGAGACCAATTGGGCTGTGGAGCGGCTGCTGGCGCAGCTGCAAGAGGTGGCGGCGCACATGGCGTTCTGGAGCGAGCTGGAGGGCCAGCCGGTGCGGCTTCGCGTGGTGCTGGCGTGGCGGCGACCCGCCGCGTGGCGTGGGCTGGAGCGCGCGCTGCAGGCGCTGGACGCGCTGTCGCTGGTGCAGCTGGGGCAGCTGGGGCGGCTCAAGGAGCTGGCGCTGCGATTCGAGGACGCGCAGACGCCCCGCGAAGTGGCCCAGCTCGTGCGGTTGTGCGCGCACGAGATGGGCGGCGCGCTGGGCTTCGAGGCCGCGACGGACCCTGCGCAGGCGTGGCCGGCGCTGGCCGCGGCGCTGGCCGGCGCGGACGCCAGCTTCCGCGTCAAGCTGGGCGGCCTGGAGCAGGCGCCGCGGTACGCCAAGTACTGGCCGGAGCTGCTGGCGCTGGCGCTGGCAGGTGCCGGGTGCGCGGCGGTGTGCGTGGCGCGGTGGGACGCGGCGCGCGCCGGAGGCCTGCGGCTGGCGGCCTCGCTTCGCGAGTTCTTCTCAGAGCACGTGGTGAAGCCGACTGCGACGCTGGTGGACGAGCTGGTGTTCGACCGAATGCTGCAGGTGGCGGACGCGGAGGCCATGGCGGACGCTCGCGCGAGCCTGGGCCGCATGCTGGACGACTATGTGCAGGAGGCGACGCCGGCGCTGGATGCGGGTGAGCGCGCGCGCATCGTGCGCGAGCTGGACGTGTCGGTGCTGAGCCGGCGCTTCGAGTCGGAGCTGAAGCGACCGGTGGCCAGCTTGGTGTCTGGCGAGCTGGCGCGCGTGCTGCTCATTCAGATGCAGCACGTCAAGAAGGAGCTGCTGGCCATCATGGCAACCTTGGACGAGCTCATGCGCGAGAACCAGTTCAACCTGCAGCTTCTCGCGCTGGCGCCCAGCCTGCTGCTGGCCGCCAGCGCGCAGCAAGTGGCGGTCCAGGTGGTGCGCGCGCTGCGCGGCCGCAAGCGCTCGCGGCGCTTCATCTTCGCTGAGGCGCGAGCGCGCCTCCGTGACGTCGAGCAGACACTTAATCTGCACCTCGAGGAGAGTGTGCCGCCCCGTGACGTGGCGCTGGGGCGGCTCGTCCTCCAAGTGCACCTGCTCGAGGCCCTCTTGGCGGCGCACCACCACCTCTTTGACCGTCACCAGCGCAAGCGCCTCGCCGAGGACGTCGCCGAGCTTTTGTCAGATCAAATGTCCATTGCACAGAAGCTCAACACTGTGCTTCGCATGCACCGCTCGTACGAGTTCCTGCTCGCCGCGCCACCCTCGTCGGCGCTGCGCGTGGCCCTCGCGCGCTTGCTCACCTAAGGAAGCTTGGCAAGGCACGGCCGACGAAAGGTGACGCCGAGTCCCTCTACATTGCACTGCCTGCACTGCACCTCAAGCGACTTGCAAAAGGTGCAAAGTGACAGCAAGCAAAGGCGCGAGTCGAAACGCGAGCAAGCAATTGACAGCAAGCAAAGGTGCGAGCAAGGTGCGAATCGAAAAGCTTGCAAGCAAGCGACAGGAAGCAAAGGTGCGAGCAAGGTGCGAGTCGAAAAGCAAGCGAGCAAATAACGGCAAGCAAAGGTGCAAGCAAGGTGCGAGTTGAAAAGCGAGCGAGCGAGCGAGCAAGCGAAAGGTGCGAGCGGGCGAGCGGTCAAGCTGAGGCGGTGCGAGCGAAGAGGGCTTTCTGCCCCTCTCAGTCACTGCCACCGTCAATGAATGATGCAACGAAATTGCGAAGATTGAAAGTGGCTTGCAGGTTTCTCGGACACATGCAAGTCGAGTTCGGATTCGTTGCGGCGGGCCTGAGACTTGGAAACACAACGAGCCTGGTGGGCTAGGGGGAGGTTGGAGCAGCCAGATTTGGACGCGAAAGGCGGCGAGCCTTGCCCGCACGCTACGCTCATCAGGCCCAGGCGCACTCTTGTCAGGCTGCGGTCAGGCGCGCTCAAACTGCGCTCAGGCGCCCTTGGGCTTCCTGAGCGCAGAGTGAGCCGTCATGAATCCGCTTGCACACGACTCGGGTCTGTCTGTGCTGCACAGTAGCGTCGTCATCGTCAACATGGTCGATGGTAACTCGAACGGTCGCCAGGATCTCGCGGCGCGTACCGTCCTTGGTGGACCGCGTCCGTGTTTCTCAGGGGCTGCTCGAGCGCGCCGGCGGTCGGCCAGTGGCAGGCTGCCGGCAGCCAGGCCGGGCGGCTACCGTAGCTGCGCCTGCATTGCAGTTCGAAGTGGAGGAAGATGTGCGAATCTCTTGACACGTTGATGAGTTGTGCAGCCGATCTGCACAAGCTTGGCGATCCTGGTCAAGTAAGGGCTCACTTGCGAGCCACCAGCAGCCACCAGGCCCTCGCGCCGTTCCCCTGCGCCGCGCGTGCGAGCCCGCGAGCGCGCGGACGAGCGGGCGAGATTGATCTTTTCAGCAGCGCGGCCAGCAGCGGTTGCCCAGGCAACGCTCCGCTCAAGGCCAAACCGTCGCGGCCGCAGCCAGGCTACTACTCCAACTAACGTAACTTAGAAGTGCCAGGACCGTTCCTGTTTAGGTTTGGGCAACCGGGGCCTGCTTGGCCGCCTTGGCCACCTCGACCACGGGCGCAGCCCAGACGCTTGCCGCAAGTGCCCAACCTCGGACCAGCATGCAATTCGGCAGGACTCCCACAGGAGCGCGGCGTTGGCCGCGCAGTGCAGTTGCCTTGCGCCTGCATCTGGGCTGCGCCGAGGCTGCAAGCAAGCGTCGCCTTTGCGGCTCCCTTTTCAGCGCCGCGCGAGAAGCTGAAGCTTGGCCGCACGCCTGCAAAATGCGGCGATCCGCTGACCAAACACGCGCGAGCCTTGGCGCCGCGGCGGCTGCTGCGGGGCCAGGGCTCTGCTTTGCTTACCGCAGTGACGCGCCTCAGCGCCGGACCTCGGAAGCCCGCTCACGTTTACAGTAGCTGAAGGCTACCCACAGCTCCGGGCAACTTCTGGCACCCAGCTTAGCGGGCCAAGCGCTGCTCCGAGAATGCAGCCTCCGAGCCAGGATGCCTGACGCCGGCGGCGAGCTGCGGAGATCGCTGCGGGCAATGCTGCAGCGGGCCATGGCGGCCTGCTTACGCTGGCACCGGCACAGTGACTAATACTCGCGGGAGGCGGCGCCACAGTCCACAGATTCTCGCTCGGCCGTCTCGGCGTCGGCCCCCCTCCGAGGAAGAAGGAGAAGCATGGCTGAAAGAAGTGCGGGGCGCGGCTCGAGCGGCTAGCTAGCGCGGCGGTCCGTGGCACCGTGCGGTCCGAGCCTTGGCTTGCGGCCGCAGCCCGCGGTCCTGGTCGCGTGGCGCGATCTCGCGCGCGAACCAGTTCGCTGGCTGCCGCCGCGTTGGCGCGTCGCTGCGCGGGAGGCGGCGCGCGACTTGGCCTCCATCATCCTGCTTCAATCAATCACTGACATCTTTCGACTCTTTCGGGTTGTCCCTCGTCCGTGCTCTCGAGTCTCGGAGGCCACAGGCTGCACTGGCAGGCCAGGCTACTTGTCCTGGGCCAGCTACCGAGACGAAAAAGGCACGGTTTGGTATGCAGCTCGGATCGCGCTCCGCTGGCCGCGAGCGAGCCCGAGTCGAGCCGGGCCGAGCCAGGCCCGGGGCGCGTGGCGCTGCTCAAGAATTTCGCGCGCCTTTCTCCTGCAGCCATGCCTGGAGGTGGTATGCCACAGCCCGCGGCGCGCCGGGCGGCCCGGGTCAGGGAAGCCTCGGCGCGCCTGGGCTGGGCAAGCTGTGGGCTCCAAGAAGTCCAAGTCCTTCGACTGCGGGCCTGGGCGGGCCACGGGTCTGAGCCGCTGGCCGCCGCGACCGCCCACAGCTCGGCTTCTTTGCTTGGACGCCTGCTTGTTTGGCCTGCCGCAGCCGGAGTCAAGGCGGCGACGACTCCGCGCGCCGTGGCCTCCGCCGCGGTCCAAATGCGTGCGCTTGTGCGGCTCACGGCGGCGGCGCGCCACGCGCTGCGCGCCGGCCCAGGCGCCGCCTCTGGCTCCGGCACCGGCACCGCTGCCGCCGCGCCAAGCGAGCCAGGGCTCAGCTCGGCGGTCGGCGCGCCGAGCCAGGAAGGCTCGCTCGCGGCGTGGCGTAGCGTTTGCCGCGCCCGCTGGCGGGTGACCGCGTTGCGAGGAGGCTCGCAGGCGTGCGACCGCGGCGGCCGGGCGCTTCGCCCGGGCAGCCCAGCTCACGGGCGTGCTGTCTGTGCGACGCAGCGCGGCCCGAGTGGGCGGCGCCCACCCGCTGGCCGGTGCCTCTGACTGCCTCATCGAGGCGAGGGCCTGGCGGGGCGCGGCGGCGGCGCATCGATCGATCGATCGATCGGTCCGGGGCCACTCATAACTTACAATCAAATCCGGCAGAAGCGCCAAACAATAGCCGCAGCTCCGCCAGGCGAGGCGAGGCGAGGCGAGGCGAGGCGAGGCGAGGCGAGGCGAGGCATCCAAATCCAAAACCTCAACGCGATCGACCTCAGCATCAGCACCAGCATCAGCACCAGCCAGCAACAACAGCGAATCTATAGAGCATCTCCAGCCGCATCTGGAAGTCCTAGCAGCAGCAAGAGCCAAGCAACCAAGCAGCCAGCCTAGCAGTCGGCCGCTGCCGGCAGCCAGCTAGCCAAGGCACGCGTCGCGCGGCGCCCCGGCCCTCGCTCGCCGGCCACAGAAGCGAAGCGAAGCGACCTCGCGCTCGCACGCCGCACGTCAACGCGCGCCGGCACGCCCGCCCGGCGCAGTCTTGAGCCGAGCCCCCCGCGTGGATCGCTCGCTCTAGCTAGCGAGCTAGCGAGCTAGCCTAGCTACCTCGGCTCGGCCGGCAAAGCGGCGAGCAGCGCGGCGCCGCAGCTCCAGCTCCGCGGAGAGCCCGCCCAATCTTCCTGCGCCGCGCGCGCTCCCGCAGCTCCGAGCAGGGCCGGCCAGCAGGCCGACCAGCCAGCTTGCGCCGCAGCTCCCGCGCGCGAGCAGCGCAGCTCGGCGTGACCTCTTCCCCGCCCCGCAGCCGCCGCGCGCGCCCGCGCGCGCCGCCGGAGGCGCCTCCGGTCCACCGCGCCGCCGCGCTCCTCGTACGAGCTCGTGCGCGTCCCGCGCGCGCCGGACTGGACGCCGCCGCTGCCAGTGGACGGGACGCCAGCGAGCGTCGGCGCGGACCGCCGGACAGCGAGTGCAGCCCAGCCCAGCCTACCCAACCGCTCCGGCTACCACCGCTCCAGTCCGGCGTCGACGCGGCCAGCCAGCCAGCCAACCAGCCAGCCGGCAGCAGACCGGGAGCCAACCCGGGAGGAGGCCGCCGCGCGCGCGCGCCGGCGAGACCCCAGCCGCCCCGCGAGGGCCGCGGACAGCCGTAACTAAGGCGGGAAGCAGCGCCGTCGGAGTCGACTCGGCGATTGACAGCACGTGCCAAGCGGCCTGGAGAGGTAACAGAAGCAAGCGCACTTCCGGGCACGCGGCGCGCGCGCGGCCGAGGCAGGACTGCACTGCGCTGCTTGCAGAGCAGAGCAGATTTCTCGCAGCGCAGACCCGAATCAAGGACCGGCCAGCGAGCGGCAGCGCAGCGTAGCGCAGAGCGCGTCGTATCCGGGCAGGATGGAGTCCTTCGCGGCGGACCTGGAGATGATGTTCAACGGGAGGGATGACCAGTTTGATGCCGGCGCGGTCATGGAGGACAGCCTGTTCGAGGGCGAGGACCTCTTCGATGGCTACACGGAGGAGCTCGACAGCCCGCTCTCGAGCGTGCCGGAAGACGACGGCATCGCGGCCGCCGCGGCCGCCGCGGCCTCGCAGACGCTCCCGTGCAAGGGCGAGGAGGTTGACCTTTTCAGCGACTGGCCTCTCGGCGTGGACACGCTCCCGATCGAGGCACCCGTTCCGGCGCCTGCGCCTGCACCTGCGCCTGCGCCCGCGCCTGCGAATGTCAAATACGTGCCGCTCAAGGCCATCAAGCCCGAGCACCCGGCGCCCAAGCCGGCTGTCATCAAGCCGGCTGTCATCAAGCCGGCCCAGCCGAGCAAGAAGCGCAAGGCGAGCGCGTCTGCGACCAAGCCGTCCACCAAGAAGCAGGCTACGGCGCCGGCTAGCTCGCCCTCGCCCAAGCCCAGCTTCCGCGCCGCGATCGAGATGCAGCAGAAGGCGCAGCAGGAGGCGCAGCAGCGCGTGCGGCAGCAGCAGCACATGCAGCGGCAGCAGCAGCAGGTCCACCACCACCACCACCACCACATCGTGCACCCGCACCCCTCGAGCGCGCCTCACATGCACATGATGCCGCAGCACATGCAGCCGCAGGCGCCCGAGTTGCAGCAGCACAAGATGGCGCGCCCTGCGCCCGTTCATACCAACTACCCGCCCGCCTTCACCGCGCAGGCCCAGCCGCAGCATCAGCAGGTCGCGCCGGCCCCCATGGCCACCAAGGCGACGGCCACGCCGGCCGTGACGCCCAAGACCAACAGCGCCAACGCCGAGAAGGGGCGCCAGACTTCGACATTCCGCGGCGTCTCCTGTTGCGGCAAGGACCGCAAGTGGCAGGCCCGCATCCGCGATGCCAACCGCGTGCGCTACCTGGGCCGCTTCGCCACGGAGCTCGAGGCCGCCCTCGTCTACGACAAGGCCGCGCGTGAGGCCAAGGGCGACAGGGCGCCCACCAACTTTGTCGACATGAGCGACGAGACCATCAAGCAGCTCCACGAGGCCTTCGCCAAGCACGGCTGCGTGCCCATCTCGCTCCAGCACCTCGTCAACTGCCCGCGCAAGGCGGCCTCTGCCTCTGCCTCTGCTGCCTCTGCCTCGGACGACAAGCGAGACGGCGCCAAGGCCGCTCCGCCGGCCGCCGCCGTGGCCCTCGCGGCCAATGCCAGCAGCGACTTTCCCGATTCGCCGCTCGCCAAGGTCATCACCAAGCCGCCCGCCATGGCGCCGCCCAAGGCCAAGGCCACCGCCCTGCGCCGCAACAACGCTCAGATCCAGGGCCGCCTTCGTCTCGAGCAGCCACACCTCGTGCACCCCAAGCACCTCGCTGGCCACATGATGGCCCAGCCGCAGCAGCACCCCATGTACATGCCCGGCTGCTACTAAGCGACCTCCCCCCCCCTCTGTCCTCTTCGTCTGTGTCTGTGTCTGTGTCTGTGTCTCTCCAAGTGTCTGTGTCTCTCTCTCCGAGACGCCGCGCACCGTTGTATCTATCTACCCGCGCGCCATCTCTGATCCATTGTGCTTCAAGCTAACTCGAACTTAACTAAGGAAAACATCCTTCCAGTTTCAAGCCCTGTGTTGAGAGAGAAAACATGAATGAAGAGACTCTCGAGCTTGGAGGCAGCTGCAAGCTTGAATGAAATATTTTCGAACTGCAAAAGCTTCAACGATGAAGAGGCTCTCAAGCAGCGAGGCAAGTGCAAGCTTGAATGAAACGATGCAAACTGCAGAGGCTTCAACGAAAAGCGCCTTGAAGCGCTCGCTGAAGCAACGAACCAGCATCAAGCGCTCAATTCCACTTGAAGACAGACACACCTCAAGGCGCTTGCCGTGCTTGAGGCAAGCGCAAGTCCAGCCCAGCTGCTGGTTCAAGCACTTGCGACGAAGATAAAAGCGTCGAAAGAGTCCGGCGATTTCAAGCCGATGGTTGCTTTACGAGTGGAGCGCGGTGAATACTAATTGAATCAGAAAAGGCCCCTTGGCGCGTCACCACTGCACTGCCAGTGCATCCCGGAAGTACTCGCACAGTTTCTTCCCGCAAAAAGGCCTCGGCACAACTGAGTGACGGCCTCGGCGGCTCGAATGCTGGAGGCCGAGTGCACTTTCAAGTGTGCTTGAGTCAGCCTCAAATCGAACATGCGATATGTTCTGCGCGAAGCTCCCGCGAAGCGCCCCGGGCAGTGACTCACGAGAGGGCTGTGGGCAGTATCTCTCGCTCGGCGGCTGACGGCGCTCCAGGCTGGTTGAGTCTGCAGCTCAGGGCCCTAGCGCTCGCTCGCAGTGCAACACGGGCGCCGCCCACGGAACGATCGAAGAAGCCCTCCAGCTCGGCTCAGCGAAGGATCCGGGATCCTTCGAAGGGTCCTGGCTGGTGCGGCCCGGGCCATGGCATCATACGTATGCCACGGCATGGCTGGCATAAGCGTCGGCCATGCTTGGTTGGTTGCTCTTCGCCCCGCGGCCAGGCTCTGCCGCCGAAGCCGGAAGAAACTGCAGGTGTGGACGCACTCGGTGCGCGGAATTTCCAAGGAAACACGATGCACGCAGCCGGCAGCCAGGCTGGCTGCAGTGCTTCGCTCGCTCGCTCGCTCGCTCGCTCGTATCGTCGCGACGAGAGCTCAAGAAGGACCTGTCTGCGCAGGTATGTTCCTCCTCTCGCACTTGAGGTCCGTCTTCATCATCGCGGGCTTGATGAAGTTCTCCTCGGCGAGCATCAGCCGGCGCGCGGCCACTGCAGCGATTCCGTCTTGTTCGTTCTGGCCGTACCAGGCATCACCTTGCACGTACGGTTGCTCATGCCCTTCGCCCCATCCCTCGCGACGTCCGGTCTCTCTGGTCGCTCAGGTGTCCTCGGGCTTGTCTCCGCCCTCGCTCAGGTGCTGCATGTCATCGAGCACCTGCTGGACGCGGAGAGGCGTCCAAATATAGTGGTCTAGGTCCATGGAGCCGCGCAAAAGGTTGGCAATGCCGCGCACCTCAGCTCCGGCAACGCGGTGGTCCACGCACTGGTCGCGCGCATAGTTGTAGGTGCGGATCTTGTCAGAGCGATCGGCCGAGGCGACGAGAGAGGACCGCATGGACCGGCGCTTGCGGTGCTCCTCCTCGCGCACGTGGGCGCGGAGACGTGCGAGCAAAATCTTCATGGCCTTGGCACGGTTCTGGTGCTGCGAGCGCTCGTCCTGGATGGAGACTGTGAGCCCGGTGGGTACGTGCGTGACGCGCACGGCAGACTCCGTGGTGTTGACGTGCTGGCCGCCAGCGCCCGACGCCCGGAATACATCGACACGGACGTCGGCCGGGTCCAGGCCGACGTCGGCCTCGTCGGCCTCGGGCAGCACGACCACGGCCACCGTGCTGGTGTGCACGCGCCCGCTGCTCTCGGTGGCCGGTACGCGCTGCACGCGGTGCACGCCCGCCTCGAACTTGAGCCTTCCGTAGGCGCCCTCGCCCGAGACGAGCGCTACGGCCTCGCGCAGCCCGCGCGACTCCTTGGCGCGGTCCACGAGCGTCTCCCACTGCCAGCCGTGCAACGCCGCCACGCGCTGGTACATGGAGTGCACCTCGTCCGCGAAGATGGCCGCTTCGTCCCCGCCCACGCCCGGCCGCACCTCAATGATGGCGTTGGCGTCGTCATCCTCGTCGCGCGGCAGCAAGCCGGCCACCAGGTCGTCCTCCACGGCCTCGCGCTCCAGCTCGCGCGCTGCCAGCTCCTCGCGCGCTAGCGCCGCCAGCTCCTCGTCTTCGGCGGCGAAGGCCTCCGCGTCCGCGCGCAGCGCCTCCGCCACGCGCCGCAGCTCGTCCGCGCGCGCCGCCGTCTCGCGCAGCGCGTCCAGCCGCGCTGCCTCGCGCGCCAGCCGCGCGTACGCCGCGCCGCCCGGCGCCGCCGCGGACAGCCTCTTCTCCGCCGCGGCCGCCGCGGCCGCCACCTCCCCTGCGCCGCGCAGCACGCGCGCGCGCGCCCACGCGGGCAGCGCCAGCGCGCTCATCGCGACGCCCGCCGCCGGGCTCCGCCGCAGCGCCTCTGCCGCTTCAAGTTGGCCAGGCTCGTGGCTGCACTGGCAGCGGCCGCGTGTGGCGCATGGCGCATGGCTCTGGCCGTGGCCCAGCTCTGGGTCACTCACTCACTGGCAGCGGCAGCGGCAGCGGCGGCGGCGGCGGCGCGGCCGCACCGCAGCATCACTCACGGTCGGCGAGTCGTCACCTCGCCGTGACGCCCAGCACAGTCGCGCACGCCCCACGCCGTTTTGCTGGACGCCGTGCTTGACGGACGGCGGCTGCCGACGAGCTCACGATTGCACGGGTTTCACGCGGGCGGGCCCCCAACTGTCAAGAGCTCGCACATCTTGATGGCGTACCCGGAGAACGCGAGCCTTGTCGTAACTTGTAGACGTGTGGACATGCGGCTACTCCATGCGTGCAGCTTGCCAGGTCAGGCTGAATGAAGGAATCATTGGTACCTCGCGAGCGGCATCTGCTCTTTGGCCACATTCTGGCGCCCGCCTTGCGACTTTCAACCTAATGGTGCTCGCAATGAACCGTAGCAAGCGACTGAACTTGACGTTTGACTTTCTCTCGAGCCTGTATGGGTCGGGGAAGGGGTTTCCGCAAGTGCGGCATCTCCTTTCAACGTCCCTCGCCATGCCTTCAAGCTCTCGACCTTGGCACGCTGAAAGGATCTCCTCGCAACCGATGTCGGTGGCGCCAGGCGTCATGACATGCCTGCCGGGTTGCGGTGCTGACAAGCTAGCTAATTAGACGCCACAAGGAGAGTCCATTGCGGTCCTCGATCTTCTCAAAAATTTTGGAACTTGCTCGTCTGTCCACCGTGAAAAGATGGACCAAGGACGAACAAGTCGCTGGCGCCCGTGTCCAGCAGTCGCCCCAGCCCTACGCGCAACTTGCGGCGCAAGCCGCGCCAGACCGCCCGTGGCAAGGCGCGGTTTCCCGCTTCCCGGACGGCGCTTCTGCGGGACCTGCGCGGAGCCCTGCGAGCGCGCAGCCGCGCGCCAGCGAGCGCTCCGCCCTGGCCGAGGCGCTCCCAGGCGTTGAGCCCGGACGCTGAAGCCGCCGCCAGCACCGCCGCGCGCCGCCGACTCGGAGCCTTGCCGCTGCGTGCGGCGTGCGCGCTGCCGCGCTCACGCCGCTAGGCCGGCGCTTCGACCCACAGATGAGCCCGGAGCGGCCGGGCAGGCGGACAGCCCGAGCGCGCCCGAGCGAGGCGAGCGAGGCGAGGCGGGGCGTAGCGCGGCGTGGCGAAGGACGCGGAGTTCCGGCGCGGACCTCCTCCCCTCCCTCGCGGACGAAGTCAAGGCTCGTACCTTGACCTCCAGCGCGACGTGAGCTGAGCTGATCGCTCGGCCAGCCCGAGCGCCGCGGTCTTCGTGCCCGAGCGAGGGACAACCTTTGAAGATTCACCTGCGGCTTGATGTAGCTCTCGTTCTTGGCTGGCCGCGTGGCCGCCGTGCGCGTGGCGGCTGGCTGCCAGTGGCAGGCAGGCAGCGGCTCGCCTTTCGTCAAAGTCCACGCTCGGCCGGTCCGGGTGCAAGCAGGTGCAAGCAAGCGTGCGCGGCCGCGCGCTGACGCCGCGGCGGCGCCGCGCAAGCGAGCGAGCGAGCGTCTGAGCGAGCGAGCGTCTGAGCGAGCGAGCGCCTACCTGTGGTCGCCGCTGCGCCGGCTGACGGCGCGCTCGTCCCTGCCCGTGGCAGGCGCGGCAGGCAGCCTGAGCACCGCGCAGCAGACTGGGCCCTGGGGCGCCCCTCCGCACGAAACGGCGCCAGCAGGAAGGAGGAGGACGGTCACGTTGGCAGCGCGCTGCTCGTCAGCCGGTCTCCTCGTTGCCTGACAATGCCTGTCTGCTAGTGCCAGTGCCAGCGCTGCCCGCCGAGCCCGCCGCAGCCCCGCCGGAGCTCGGGCACCAGCTAGCAGCTTGCACCGCCTCAGGCTGGCCGCTTTTTGAATTTGAAGAGCGCCGAGCGCAGGCCCTGGCAGGGCAAAGCTCGAATCGATTCGAACCGAATCGCGCCGGAGCTCTCCATCGCTCGCGGCGCGCTCTCGCGGCGCGCTCTCGCTCTCGCTCGCGCTCGCGCTTGCGCGCGCTCTTCGCGGCGGGCGCCGGCCGCGCTCCCGCGCGCCGCCCCGCCCAGGCGGCCAGGCGGCCAGGCAGGCAGGCAAAGGGAGGCCCCAGCAGTGCTGCCAGAGGCGTGTCTCTCTCTCTGTCTCTCTAACTAACTTACTCTGACTCTCTCTCTCGCATTCTCTCTCTCTGCCAGTCTCTCTGTGTACGAGCTAACTTAGCTCAGGCTGGAGCTAGCTAGAGGCTAGACTCGCGCTGTCTCGTCCCTCGTCGTGGCTCCGAGCGCGGCAGTCCAGACAGGCGGCGCCCGCGCGCGGCGCAGGCAGGCAGGCAGGCAGGCAGGCAGGCAGGCAGGCAGCGGCAGCGGCGGCAGGGCGGGTGGGCGGGCAGACAGGCGCGGCAGGCGCGCGGCGCGGCCGCCGCGGGCCGCGAGGCAGGCAAGGCCAGGCAAGGCAGACGCGCGCGCTGCGCGGCCCGCGAAGGCGCCCGGAAGGCCAGGGCAAGCGTGGGCAGCAGGCGTGCAGCAAGCGTGCACAAGCGCACCAAAAACATGAGCGCAGCGGAGCCAGGACCCGCGCTCGCCTCGCTGCTGAGCGGCAAAGCCACGCGGAGCCTGCTGGGAGGCGCGAGCGCGGCGGACGGCGGCTTCGTGCTCATGGAGTTTGTGGAGAATGACCACGGCGAGTATGAGGCGCGTCGGGACAGTGCAGACGACGGCTGCCTCGCCGGCGTCGGCGCTAACACCGCCAAGGACCGCCAGCTGCTTGAGACCAAGCACCAGCACCAGCAGACCAAGATGCTCAAGCCGCGCAGCAGCAACTTCATGACGTACATGCGCGACATGTGGAGCAGCAGCAGCAGCAGCAGCAGCAGCAGCAGCACCGCCGCCTCGAGGATACCGCCAGCGCCGCGGCACCGCCCCTCGCTCAGCGACGCCACAGACTACGAGGAAGACGCTAGCTCCGCGGCCGGCGACGGCGAGCAGGACCGCGAGGACACTGACGCTGACGACGGCGACGAGGTCGAGGCCAAGCTCCAGGCGTCCGAGCCTGAGGCCAAGCTTCACAAGCAGCAGCAGCAAAAGTCGGACCTCTCTATTGCGACGCATGCCGAGTCCGTGCGGACCGCCGGCTCCGCCTCGTCTATTTTCCGCGCCTTGGGCTCATTCAAGCGCGTCAAGCCGGGCTCGGGCACGTCCGTCTCTGGGTCCTCGACCATTGGCGCTCCCTCTCCCACGAACCGCGTGCTCTCCTTCAAGAGCATTCGCGAGCGCCGCGTTCCCAAGACGCGCAGCGAGTGCAACCGCATCCCGCTCGACTGGTTCGAGCACATGACCCCCCGCGGCGAGCGCTGGGCCAAGCTTATCCAGTGCAAGGTTGATGAGTCCCTTGTTGCGGACGCCCTTGCCTCACCCTCCACCTCGCCCTCCTGGGCCGTGGGCCATGACTTTGACATTGCGGACGACGATGGCAGAGTCGAGGCGACGGCGGAAGAGGAGGGAGAGGAGGAGGAGGAAGAGGAGGTATTGGTGGTGGATGACACGGAAGCGACCAGCAGCAGCAGCGGCGGCGATGACGGCGAGGCCGGCGAAGCCGACCCTCTGGGCCGCGACAATGGCGGCCTTGTGGACGTCGACCTGGACCAGGACGAAGACGACAACGATGACGAGGGTGATGCGGACTTTGCGCTGCGTATCGCCTCGCCGCGCAAGCGTGGCGCAAGCGCCTCATTGCCCGCATTTTCTTTCGAGCAAAAGGAGCGCGAGTCTCTTTCCCCCGACAGCTGGGCACACTTGCGGGCAGCTGCCTCCGCCCTCAGCTTCGCGGCTCACTCCTCCGTTGACGACGGCACCTCATCGGCCTACACGGTTGGCAGCGGCGACCCAACCGCGGTCTTCCAGTCCGGCGAGATCGAGCGGGACGTCCCGCGCACCTACCCGACGCTCGCCCTCTTCCAGCGGCCCAACGTGCAGCGCCGCCTCACACACTCGCTGCGCGCCGTCGCCATGGACTTTCCCGAGCCTGGCTACGTGCAGGGCATGAACTACGTCATGGCGCAGCTCATGCTGCACTTCCCGCGCCCGCTGGACGCCGCGCCCGACACCTTCAAGGTTCTACTCCAGGCGCCGGTCTTCAACCTGCGCGGCCTCTACGCGCCTGGCCTCGAGATGCTGCGCGCCATGGTGGACCACCTGCGCCGCCTCACCAAGCGACTCCGCCCAGCCACCTTTGACCGCCTGCTGGTGCTCGAGCTCGACTCCATGCACTTCACGTACAACTGGTTCCTCACGCTCTTCGCTTACACCATGCCCTTTGAGGAGCTCGCTGACGTCTGGGAGTACTTTTTTGAGGCCGGCTGGACGGCCATCTTCCGCGTCAGCCTCGTGCTCCTGGCCGGCGTCGAGGACGACATGCTGCGCTGCACCGACCTCGAGGTCGCCACCCATATCATGCGCGCTGCGCCCATCTTCCCCCCCAACAACATCGTGCGCCGCGCGCGCCGTGTACCCCTCACCGCCAAGGACGAGCGTGCCATCCAGGACATTGTCTTTATGGCCTGTGTTTGATTCTTTGTCCTGGCATCCTGTGCTCTACCCCCATTTATTATCTTCGGCCGTCAGTGTGACTGGCCGGCTACAAGACTGAAAAAAGTATACATCATTGACCGGCCTTTTCTCTTCACGCGCCTGGCGCTCACCGTCAAAGAAAGCTACACTACTTGCACATCATACTACTTTACCCTACGCGTCTCGTCGCGCACCACCGCTGCCATCTTGGGCTCGTACAGCTTCCACACCGCGTGCGCCTGCTCCACGCGCTCGTAGCTCTTCTCCGCCTGCTGCAGCTCGCCGTTCACCTCCTCCAGCACCTCAGCGAGTCGCTCGGCCGAGTTGGCAACGCGCCGCAGCAGCGCCTCCTGCTGCTGCACGAACGGGTCCTCCATGCCTTGCTGCGCCCGCCGCTGCCCCGCGCGCTGTCCCGCGCGCTGCTCCGCGCGCCGCCCCGTGCGCTGCCCTGCGCGCCGCCAGACTGCTTTTCTTTTGCTGGCTGGCCGGCCGGGCCGGGCGAGCTCCGTGGCGGCGGCGGTTGCGCGCTGCACCGCGCTCGCCGAGTCTCGGCGGTGGCGGGCGACCATCACGATACCATCCGGGCCGCCACTGGTGGCACGGTCACCGACGAGAGCTCGCGCGGGCGGCCAAGCACAAATGGGTGCGACGAGACCGTGACATTGGCGGTGGCATTGAGAATGCTGCTCAACTTGATTGTGAAGCGAACTTAACTTAGCAACCAACTACGTTCAGGGACTTGCTTGCCCAATGACGTCCTCCGCTCGCTGCTGATTCACCTCGCACGCGCTCTCCCAGCTCCCCCACCGGCAGCGCACCCGCTCTTCTACATTCGATTCTTGTCCGTCTTCGCTCGGCTCCGTCCCTGTTCAGGCTGCTGTCCATGCCAAGGTCCCTGATTCGGTGCGGTCCCCGGGGTCCGGTATCTTGCTAAACGTGCGAAAAGCCTGCTTACTCCGCGTAGAGCGTTTGGAGAACGCACAAGACCTGGTGCACGCGAGCCGGACCAGCTAGGGCCAGCCAGGCAGGTCTGAAATGAGCACTCACGCCAATCACGCACAGTCTCCAGACCCGAATCATCATCATCACGCACAATCTCCAGACCCGAATCATCATCATCACGCACAATCCCCAGACCCGAATCATCATCACGAGAAAAGAAAAGCAATCATGCTCAAGGCAGAAAGCGCCGAGGAGGTGGTCGTCAAGGCCGTGGATGCAGTGGAACCGCAGGAAAATACCTCCGTGCTGGACGCCCAGGAGACTCGCTCGCCGCAGGACTTCGAGCTTGGCGCTTTGCCGGACAATGTCAAAAACCAAGAGGATCTGCTAAAGGTGCCCGGGGAGTACCTGTCACTGGAAGAGCGGCGGCCACTGTTGTGGACGGAGCCGGCGGACGGCACGCGATACACCTATGCTCTACGGCCACTGTGGTACAGCGTGGTGCCGGTACTGCTCATGGAGATGCTGGAGCGATTCTCGTACTACGGCATCAACTTCACGCAAACGGCATACCTGACGGGGACGTACGGGAGCTGGAGCCCGGACCTGACGTCCACGCAGGCAAGCTCGTGGGTGCTGTCGTCGACGGCAATTGCTTACTCGATCCCGTTCTTGGGCGCCGCGGTCTCGGACGGCTTGGTGGGCAACTTCTGGACGATTCTGCTGTTCGCCTCGCTTGTATACGTGCCCGGCCTGCTTATCATCGCGCTGTGCACGTTTGAGCAGCTCTTCCCGAGTGGCGCGTACCCCACGGAGCTCCTGGCCTCGGGCTTGCTGGGACTGTACCCGATCGGCGCGGGCGGCATCAAGGCGTGCGTTAACGTGATGGGCGCGCAACAGTTTCATCCGGTGCTGCAGCGCGGTCAGATCTCGTCCTACTACGTGTGGTTCTATGGCGTGATCAACGTGGGCGCCCTGGCGGGCGGCATCGCGGTGCCCATCATCGTTCAGCACAGCCCGTCGGCGGCGTACTTGGTGCCTGTGGTCGGGTTGACCCTGGGCATCGTGATCTTCGTGCTTGCAAGCTCGCGGTACGTGTGCGTGCGGCCGCGCGGGAGCGACATCGTGCGCAGCGCGGCAGCCGCGGGCGCGAGCCTGCGTCACTGTCCGCCTAGCCTTGCGCGCGTGCGCGTGAGCCGCGGTGGCGCGTACGACGACGTCTTCGTGGACAAGGTGAAGCTGATCGCGCGGCTGGTGCCGGTGATGCTGGCCGTGCTGCCGTTCAACATGGCGTACGCGCAAATGTCGAACGTCTTCGTGATCCAGGGCACGGTGATGCGACCGGCGGGCTTCATCGATGCGTCCTGGATGCAGAACTTCGACGCGGTGTCCGTGCTGCTGTCCACGCTCGTGGTGAGCACGCTCGTCAACCCGGCGCTCGAGCGCGCTGGCATCCAGGTGCAGGTGCCCACCAAGTTCGCCGTGGGCTCGGCGCTGGGCGCGCTCGCCCTGCTGGCCGACATCGGCGTGGACTACGCCATCCACGCGCACTACGAGGCGACGGGCGGGCAGATCAGCGTGCTGTGGCAGATCATCCCGTTCGCGCTCATCGGCATGGGCGAGATCTTCGCCATCTCTTCGGCCTACGACGCGGCCTTCAAGATCAGCCCCGAGGGCATGAAGTCCTTCGGCTCGGCGCTCAACCTCTTCATGGTGGGCGCCGTGCCCAGCCTGCTCTCCGAGGCCATCCTCAACGCCTGCTCCTCCTGGTTTGCCGCTGCCGACGGCAGCACCAAGATCGACACGGTCGCCTCGTACGCGCAGGCCCACGTCTACTACTACCTCTGGGTGCTCTTCGCCGTGGCTCTCCTCGGCGTCCTCATCAACCTGCTCCCTCCATTTCGCCGCTTCTACGCGGCCACCGAGTCCCGCGCCGCGCTCCTGACGGCCTCGGCGTCCACCGCCGACTCGTGACGCGCAAGCCCGACGCGCCGCCGACTCGGACGCGCAAGCCCACGTCGAGTTCTGACCAGCAGCCTGCCTGTGCAGAGTCCCTGGCCACATCCACTCAGGCTGTCAGTGCAGTCACTGCAGTGGAAAAGGAGTCCGCTGCGGCACGAAATCGAAGGATGCTCCTCCGTGGCGTGTCCTCACGACTGGCCCTCAACCCTCGCGGCCTGTCGGCCTGGCCCAAGCCAGCTTGAGAGAGGTTGCAGTGTCACGTCCCGCCCGCCATCGAGAAGCATCGAGAAAAACGTTGGGGCGCGCGCGCGGTTGCGCAAGCTGGGCCCCGGGCTGCCGCAGGTCCTCACATCAATCCGAAGTTCAATAAAGAACCGCCACCGCAACGATCTCTCCCAGCTCTCTCCCTCGCCCCGAGCTTGAGTCTTCGGCCGACCAGGCGCAACCTGCAGGCGCTGCCACTGGCCACGGCCGCGAGGAAGGCGCCTGGCCGCTGGCAGGCTCTTCGCCGCTCTTGAGCTTGAGCTCCTCGGCGCTCCTCGTGCGCGCGCTCTGCCCGCGCCTCGCCTGCTGCCTCACAGCGAGTGGCACGTGCCAGCCAGCAGGCGCAGCCCGGCCGTAGCCCGGCGCACACCCCGGCATTTCCCGGCGGCGTAGTCCCGGCCTGGGGCAGGACAGCACTCCGCGCGGGGCCCTCGGCGGCGCGCCCGCTCGCGCCCGGGCCGCCGTGCGTGCCGGCGGCGGAAGAGTCGCGCGGCGCCCCCGCCACGCGCCGGGACTAAGCCCACTCGCAAGCGCCGCGCAGGCGGGCAGGCAGGCAGCAGGCAGGCGCCAGCCGCGCCCTGCCAGCCTTCTGAGACTCCGGTCTGGGCGGGCCCGGGTCGGTCGAGCGCGGGGAGCGCGCGCGGACGCGAGGCCGGCGGCGCGCGCCCGCCCCCCCCCCTCCGGCGGCGGCGCGGGCCAGGCGCGCAGGCGCCTGCGTCGTGTCGGCGCTGCTTCACCCGCAATCAACGCAACTCAGAAGCATCGTCATCCAACTCGACACATCCATCCCATCGTTCATCCATCCATCCATCCATCTCGCAGCCGCGCGCGCAAGCAGACGACAGACGCGCGGCGGCGGCGGTAGCGGCGGCGGCGGCGGCGGCGGCGGCGGCGGCGAGAGGGCGCCAGAGCGAGACGCGCAGCTAGCTAGCGAGCGAGCAGCCAGCTCGCGAAGCGCGCGGGCGTGCGGGCGGCGGCTGCCGGCGCGGGGGACGGCAGCGAGCAGACGAGGCGAAGCACGCGCAGGACGCGCGCGCGCGAGCCGCGGCGGCGCGCGGCGCGAGCGGGCTCGGGCGGGCGCGAGCGCGCGAGCGCGAGACGGGCGTAGGCGCGGCAGGCGTGCGCAGCTTGCGCCGCGGACCCGCGGGCGGGCGGGCGCGAGAGCGAGCGAGCGAGCGAGCGACGGGTGGGTGGGTGAAGGAGAGACAAAAGCGGCACGCACGCACCCAGAAGCAGACCGCTCGGGCCCGACGCAGACCGGTACGGCGGCACCATGAGCGGCAAGCGCAACACGCGCGGCACCTTCGTGATGCTCAAGCACGCGAACCAGCGGCGCACGGACCTGAGCAAGTTCACGAAGCGCACGCTGGGCGCCGGCAACCTCAAGGACGCCGTGCGCCTGCCCGAGGGCGAGGACCTGTGCGAGTGGCTGGCCACAAACATCGTCGACTTCTTCAACGACATCGCTCACCTGTACGACCTGTGTACCGAGGATGCAGGCAGGTTCCAGAGCCCCGGCGACGGTTTCCCGCCCAGCTTCGAGTACCGCTGGGCCGATGGCAGCTCCTCGCAGCCCATTCGTTGCAGCTCCCCCGAGTACGTGCATTACGTCCTCACCTGGATTGAGGAACAGATTCACGACGAGAGCCTCTTCATTGTCGACGAGCACGCCGAGTTCCCGGATGAGTTCCCGGAGATCGCGCAGAAGATCTTCACGCGCATCTTCCGCATCTACGCCATCATCTACCACTCCCACTTCTCCTACGTCGAGAGCCAGGGCGCCGAGGCGCACCTCAACACCTCCTTCAAGCACTTCATCTTCTTTGCTCACGAGCACACGCTGCTCGTGGACGATGAGGTCCGCGCGCTCGAGGAGCCCGTCGAGCGCCTCATCGCGCAGTACGAGGGCCTTTAGGCCATGCCGATGCGAATGATGACAACGACGACCACGACGCGAACAACTTTACTGTCAATCACCGAGCGCGCTACCTACCGGAGACAAGGGCCCTGCCAAGACGACCATACATACCGCCCCGTGTTCCCGGCTCAGCAAGTAGCAGGCAGGAGTCGCTGCGGCTTTTGCTGCTGCGGAAGCCGTTGCTGCTGCGGAAGCCGCCGCTGCTGCTGCTGCTGCCGCCGCTGCTGCAGCTCCAGCTCCAGCTCCAGCTCCAGCTCCAGCTACGGAAAGAACATACCTTGGTACTAACAAGAAAAAAAAACGATTTCAACGAGTTGCCAGGTTGGATCGCCACATCGCCGCAAGCATGTTAGTGATTGCGATTGCGAGTGCGAGTGCTGCAGTTTGCCCTTTGCTAATTTATGCCTTGCCTTGCCACTTGCCTCGCCTTGCCTTTTGCTTCGTCTTGCCTTGCCTTGTTGCCCATCCGCTTCCAAGTGCTTTGCCAACCAGTTCACTGCTTTTGATTCATGGACAGACACCACACTCGTGGCCTCGGCCAGGTCTGCCTGGCCCTAACTCACTTGCGGCCCAAAGCTTGCGTCGCGAGCTCGATTTCCGCTGCTGCGCGCGGCCCAGCCCAGCCCAGCTAGGCTAGCGCGAGGCTCGCTGCCGGCCTTGACTCCTGGCCACGCTGCCAGTCACGGTGTGACAGACCTTTTTGTTTCGGGGCGCCGCCTTGCACCCGGCGCGGCGTGCCCCCCGGCGCGCGGCGTCGAGCACGCGCGGAGGGGGCAGCGGGCGCGTCTGCGCGGAGTCCCGGTCCCGGAATCAGGCACCGCGCCAGATGCGGCTGCGCGCCGCGCGACCGCAGATCAGATCGGCAACGCTAGCTAGGGCTGCGGCAGGAGGTGAGTGGGCCGGGCGGCGCGCGGGCGAGAGGCGGGAGGCGGCGGCGGCAGGGACCGGATGTGCGACTCCAGGCTGGCGGTGGAGCAGGTACCACGCCGACAGCCTGGCTATGGCGGCCCTCTCGCGCCAGACACACTTCTCGCACTGTTTAATGGGAGATGGCGCGGGGTGCAGGAGGGGCGAGGCGCAGGGAGCAGCGGACTAACGCTCGAGGGCACAACGCACAGCTAGACCCTGCGCAGCAAGCAAGATGGATTCGGGCGGATACAGTACGCGGACCTTCTTCGACAAGGAGAAGAATGTGGGTGGCACGCATGGCCTCTACATGATCTTCTTCCTGCTGGAGCATGTGACGTCGGTGGTGCCGGTGCTGTGCCTCGTGCCGGCGCTGACGCTGACGTACATGCTGAGCGGCGGCATCTTCATGTTCGTGGCGCTGCTGCTGGCCATCCCGGTGCTGGCCATCACCATCTTCGCCGTCACCATGGTGGCGCTCTCGCACGCCGAGTTCCCGGACGCGCCGTGCGACTGGACCAAGTTCATCGACATCACGGACGCCAAGCTGGCGGCCAAGTACAAGGGCCGCAAGATCCCCATCGAGACCTTCGTGGACGCCTACATGTCGCAGCGCGCCGAGTTCGTGGCGGACCCGATGGAGGTGTTCTGGCACCGCCATGAGGTCTTCCGCTTCTGCATCACGCTGGGCCACTTCAAGTTCTTCCTGACCAAGTTCACTGGCCAGCTCATCCACCACACCCAGGCCGCCGACACCGCCGAGGTGCGCGACGTGTACGACCGCGGTAACGACTTCTACCGCTGGTTCCTCGGCCCCCGCATGATCTACACCAGTGGCATCTTCGAGTCCCAGGACGAGAGCCTCGAGGACGCCCAGGACCGCAAGATGGACCTCGTCTGCCGCCGCTCCCACATGAAGCCCGGTGATGAGCACCTCGACATCGGCTGCGGCTGGGGCACCCTCCTCGCCTTCGCCGCCAAGAACTACGGCACCAAGTCCACCGGCGTCACCCTGGCCCGCGAGCAGTGCAAGTGGGGCATGGCCCAGGCCAAGGACTGGGGCGTCGAGGACCGCGTCCAGATGCTCTGCATGGACTACCGCGACATCCCCAAGAAGCAGTACAACGTCATCACCTCCCTCGAGATGATCGAGCACGTCGGCATCAAGAACGTCCAGAGCTTCCTGCTCCAGGTCAAGTCCATGCTCCACGACGACGGCCTCTTCTACCTGCAGCTCGCCGGTCTCCGCCGCGCCTGGCAGTTCGAGGACCTCATCTGGGGCCTCTTCATGGGCAGCTTCATCTTCCCCGGCGCCGACGCTTCCTGCCCGCTCGCCTTCATCACCAGCCAGGCCGAGCGCGCCGGCTTCGAGGTCCACTCCATGGAGAACTGCGGTGTCCACTACGCTCTCACGATCAACCACTGGCTCAACAACTGGACTTCCAACAAGGACGAGGTCGTCGCCAAGTACGGCCAGTGGTGGTACCGCTGCTGGGTCATCTTCCTCGCCTGGAGTGTTGTCGTTGCCTCCCAGGGCAGCTCTACCGTCTTCCTCCTCGTTCTGCACAAGAACACCTCGCGCTTTGAGCGCCGCGACACCTTTGTCGGCCCCTACCCCATTGCCACGCAGCAGTAAGACACTTACGACAAACGGCCCCTCCTTGGCTGATCCGGTGGCTTTCTGCGCCTGCAACAGCATCGACCGCCTGGCCCGCCCCCGCGCGATATCGTGAGATGTAAGGGACATAAGCGAAGTTCTCTTTGTCTCTGACTTGAGCAATGTTCTCTCTGTCTCGCTGTCTCGGACATGCGAAGTTCTTTGTCTTTTCCCGTGGATGCTGTTGCGCCCAGCAGCATGTCTTCTTGAAAGTCGTCGCAAGACTGCAAACATGTGCTGGTGTGCTCGTGTGCTCGTGTGCTGCAACCAGACCATCTTTGCGAGAGTTGTTGCCGCACCTCTGCTGCCCTGCCAAACAGTTGTCATCCAAATCGGCACACGAACCGAGCGCTTTGTGCAGTTTTCAAGCACACACACGAAGTGGATTGGATACCGTCAGGGTATCGCCTCCAGCGGCACACACGCGACCATCTTTTCTTCAAAAACAACAGCACTGAGCGTGCACACAACCGGCAGACCTTACCAACCAATATCTTATTGATCTTGATCTTGATCTTCGATTCTTCATCTTCACTCCTCTTCGTCTTCACATGTATCCGGACGGCTTGTTGTTGGCAGGCTGGAAGTGGGCAATACCGCCATAGACCTTCATCTCGCCGCGGTCCATCACGGTGACAGACCATTCGAGAACGGGCGAGTGCACGCGCGGGTCGAGGGATTGGATCCAGATGCGCTTGAACTTGGTGACCGAGGGCACGGCGTAGGAGCGGAAAGCAAGAGGCCAGTGCGTCTCGCCAACAATGCGCAGGTCCTTCTCGAGTTCCAACTGGAGTGCCGCCGGCGTATTGGCGCCGGGCGAGTCGGACGCCGCGAGGGCGCGCTCGATGGCGCGCTCCGGCTCGGAGCGCGGCGACGTCGGATCAAGGCGAGGCGAGCTCGCGCCGCCGCCGTCGCTCGAGTCGCCGCGCGCCAACTTGGTAGGGGGGCGCACGCTCGAGTCGGACGCCGAGTGCACGATGGCCGAGGTGCTGGCGGGTGAGGCGGAGGCGCCGCTCTGGAGGGATTGCGAGATGTCGCGCACGATGCGGTCCACGTCGTTGGAGCTGCGC
This sequence comes from Thraustochytrium sp. TN22, assembly GCA_013306675.1. NCBI lineage: Eukaryota > Bigyra > Thraustochytrida > Thraustochytriidae > Thraustochytrium > Thraustochytrium sp. TN22. The sequence goes on along the minus strand of JABLUY010000043.1, from coordinate 4,976 downwards.
GTGCGCAAGATCTCGCCGTCGTCCAGAAATGCGGAGCGGCGGCCTGTGTGTTCCTTCACCGGGACGTTGATCGTCTCCTTGGACGGCTTGCGCTTGAAGAAGGACTTGCCGCTGCCCGTAGAGCTCGCCGTGCTCGACGCGCTGCTTGTACTGCCACTCGCGCCACGGGTCTCTCGGTGCGCGCCATTGCTGCCGTTGTTCGCGTCCGCATCTCCGTCTTCAAACTGGCGATGCAACGACTTGCCGAGCAGGTACTGAGCGCGCACGGTGGCGGCGTCGGCCGTCTGGCCGGAACTCCAGCGCTTGTCCATGGGCGTGTCCGCCTTCCACAAGCGGTCCCAGATCGCGGGCTCCACGCTGAGCAGCACAATGCGCACGGCGGCCAGCATCTTGGACAGCGACTCGGTGCGCTCCGTGGACCGGCACATGCGGAAGGCGAGCAGCGTGTGGAAGAAATGGCGCACCTCCTCCTGCCAGTGGAAGAAGAGTTGCACGAAGAGCGACGGTTGGTCCTCACTGGCGATCGTCGTCTTGGCGTTCTCCAGGTCCATGCCGAAGAGGCCCGTCTGCTCGCGCACCATGGAAGACACGTGTACCGGCTGGTCCGACTCGCGCACCGACGGGTACAGCGGCTGTTGGTGCGCCAAATGGGCGCCGTCTTCGTACTTGGCCAGCAAAATGTAGCGCACGCGATCCTGGAAGCCAATCGGAAAGGACCGCCAGTGGTTGTACACAAACTCGAGCGTCTTGAGCACCACCTGGAAGTGGTCCTGGTGCAGAAGCACCCAGAGCATGTGCGCCAGCAGCTTGAACTCAAAGGCGCTCGGCAGCAGCGGCGGCGTGTCGGCGTACAGGTAGGAGAACCAATTGCACTTGGAGCGATCGTTGTTCACCGTGATGCCGCCGGGCATGCGGTGCTCCGCCTCCGACCGCTTGAACTTGCGCCGCACCACGTCCAGGTGCGGGTAGTAAATGCAGACCGAGTCAAAGTCCCACGCCGAGACGAAGGGCTCGGGCGCCGGCTCCGTCGGCACCCCGCGCGCCGACACCGCCGGGAGCTTGGCCTGCTCATTGGACAGCGTGCCGGCAGCGCGCAGCTGGGCCATGGGCGCGGGCGGCGGCGCCACGTCCACCTGGTGGCCCGACGAATCGTGCCGCTGGATCTTGACCTCTTGCAGCGACTCCAACACCTTGGCCTTGGCCTCCTGGTGAGACTCCTCCATGCGCGTAAAGAACAGCGAGCGCGACTTGCCCATGGCGCGGTCCGCCGACATGGGCGTGTGAGGGCCGCCCGTGCGGAAGACCTTGGCCGCGATAAAGCGGCCCGGCCAACCGTGAACCGTCGTGAACCACGCCGACAGGAGATCGATGGTGGTCGTGACGGCGTCCAGGTCGAAGATGTTCGTCTTGGGGATGACGATGTTCGCAAAGGGCGTCACGAGGTTGTGATCCACGAGGAGCAGCAAACTCAGCTTGCGCAGCGACTCGGGGAACTCCTTGGGCTCGCGCCGCCGCAGCTCCAGCAGAAACGCTTTGAGGATCTGCTTGTACCCGGGGATGTTGTGCCAGCGGATGCCACTCTTGAAGATGCGGCCCTCGAAGTTCTCCGTCGACTGCGTTGCCAGCACGCCCAGCGTGTCCAGCACGTAGGTAATCCACTCCGACGAGTACATGAAGAAGAAGTGACCGTGCTTCTGCACGCGCCGCAGCCACAGCGGTGCCTGGTACGCGCCGTTCTTGGTCGTGCCGATAGGCAGCACGGCCTCCTGCTTCTCCAAGGCCGCGCGCCCGTACAGCTTCTCCAGGTTGCGGTGGAAGCCGCGCCAGTTCAGCAGCATCTCGTTGTCGGCCTGCCCGATGCGCACGCGGTCTAGCTGCACACGTTCGGCGACCTCGGCCACGTCGGCGCCCTCCGCAGCTGCTGCGGCGGCGGCCGCCGACAACTGCGAGTCCTCGCCCACGCCCGCGCTCGAGGTCGACCCACTGCTATCGAAAGATTGCCCGTGAACGGTGGCCCGCGCGCCCGTGCGCGGCGTCGACGCGGACGAGGGCTGCGTGTCCGTAAGTGAGTACCAGCCGGCGTTCCACTCCGGGTGCATGAACTTGCGCCCGTCCGGCCGCAGCACGCGCCGGAGCGCCTTGGACCGTGCCCACTCCTTAATGGAGGCCTCGTTGTCGGGCAGAATCGCCTGGTACAGCAGCTGGCCGAACTTGGGCAGCCGGAACGACATCACCGCCACCACTCGCGCGCAGAATACGCGCAGCTCTGGGAAGCCGCCCTTGAGACTCAACTTCTGCAGCGTCCAGGCCAGCGTGCGGTAGCACACGTCGCGGTACTGCAAGAAAAATCGCGCCGTGTCCGAGTCCTTGTTCTGCCGGCCCTCGCCCTCGCGCGGCGCCATCATGAACTCGCCCAGCTCGCCGCGCTTCATGATGGCCACCAGCACGTCGAAGAAGAGGATGCGGATCGAGAACGTCATGGCGTCGAGCCACTCGAGCAGGAGCTCCCAGAGCCCCACGAGCATGTACTGCACGCGCAGGAGCTCCTCGTTGCTAGAATACAGAAAGGAGATCATGGACTCCTTCTCCGAGCTGCCCAGCACGGTCAACAGCTCCTTGCAGGTCTTCACAAAGGCGTTATGCATGGTCACTTGGTCCGACCGCGAGGACCGCACATGCGGCGCCTCGTGCGGGTTCGTCTTGAGGTTGCGCTTGAGCGCCTCCACGGCGTCGCGCAGCCGCCTCGCGCTCTGCGACGTGAGCTGGTCGCCCGTCGCCGCCGCCGACCCGTTCAGCATCATGCGCTGCAGAAACGTTGGCCGCTCCTCGTTCTCCGACATGACGATCGGCGACACAAGCTCCACGCCCTTCTCCGTCAGCACGCCGTGGCCCAGCTGCACCGACCCGGGAAGCGGGTCGAAGCACGTTACGCACTCGATGCGCCCCACGTGCCGACCGAAGAGGACCAGCTCACGCGCAAAGGACACCGACACCGGGTGCACAAAGCCCTTGCGGCCCGCCTCGCTCAGGTCGTCGAAGCAGTGGCAGCGGTCCTGCTGCGCCTGAGCCACCTCGAAGAGCTGCTCGATTGGCACCCAGCACTCGCCCACCAGCGTCGTGTTGAGCGCGCCCGGCACCGTCGGCGGCGCCAGCACGCCTCCGACGCGCAGCCCGGAGCCCCCAAGCGCGTTCCTGCCCAGCATCTGCTGTCCAGGCTGCGCTTGTTGTTGCTGCTGTTGCGGTGACCGCCCTGGCCGCTCTTCGCCCTCGCCCTCGTCCAGAATAACCTCATACACTGAGAATCCGATCGTGCCGGCTAGGAACGACCGAAAGCGCGTCTCGTCTGGCTCGCGCACCTTGGGCAGCTCCTTGTGCGGCCACGTGACCTTGTAGGATTCACCCACCGCGTCCATGCGTGGGTGGTGCGGCTTGCGCGAGTCAAACACCAAAGGCTGCTCGCCCTCGGACCGGAAGAGCTTGTACCGCAGCACGAACTTGCGACTACGGTCCTCCACAAAGGCCTTCTTCTTGATCTTCTCGAGAACGTCGCGGTTCTCCATTTGCATCAGCGTCTTGCTGATGCGCTGCACATCGGAACGGTCCGAGGCCGCCGACTCGGCGCGCTGGCGCTGCTGCACCGTGGTCGGCTCGCCGTCCGGCGCGTCCGTCTGGCTCTCCTGCTGCACCAGCGGCTCGTACTCGAGCGTCACGTTCGAGAGCGCCAGACTCCAGTGCGCATACTGCGTGATGCGGCAGTTGTAGCTCAAACGCTTCGTGTCGCCGGAAGCCTCCTCGTCCTTGAGCACGAACACGTGGTGCACGGGCCCGCTCATCACGCGTTCCAGCTTGATCTGGAAGGAGCCCACCTTCCACGTCTCCTTCTCGCGCAGATGGTGCTTGCGCACCGCATAGCAGTTGATCATCAACTTGTTCGTGTCGTGTTCCGCGGCCGGCGTCACGATGCCGTGCTGGTGGCCCGAGTCCTTGTCCAGCCGCCGCACCACGTTGCCTTGAAGCGCCGACATCGAGTCGCTGTACTGCTGGATGGACGTGTTCTCCTTCCAGTCGAAGTGCAGCACCGTGCTGTTCCACACGCACCCCTTGGGCGACGACCCGGCCATCGTGTCCGGCGTACGCAGCGTCTCGCCCGCCCACGAGAACTCCAAATAGAACTCCAGGCCGGCCGTCCGGAAGATGCTGCCGCGCGCCTTCATGTGGCTCAGATAGATCTCGTACCGCGCCGCCTCCTCGTGCTGAAAGTCCTCGGGCGGGAGCTCCTTGATGCGCTCGCGGTCCTCCGCGTCCAGGCCGTCCAGGCCGGCGCTCGCGCCGCGCGAGCGCTGGCCCTCGCCCTGCTCCGCCGGGCCCTCGCTCGGATCCGCCGCCGCGCCGCTGCCATTGCTGCTCTCGGCACCATCGCCGCTACCCGTCGGGTCGCGCCTCCGCGGCCCGTTACTGTTCCTCCCGCCCACCTTCTTGGTGATGACCTCCATGCGCTCGAACTGCCGATCGTTGGGCCTCAAGTGCGCATTCGCATGGTCCATCGTCCCTGCGCCGCGCTCCACAGGCGCCTCGCTCGCCTTGCCGCCCTTGTCCGGCGCCGGCGCCGCCTTGGCGCACGTGCATCCCATGGTTGCCGCTGCTGCTGCCGCGCCTTCGCCCGCGCCTCTACGCGGACGGGGCCGCCTTCACGGCCAGCCCCCCCCCCTTCCGGGACGGCCCCGCGTGCCGAGCCTCGCTCTGCCCTCCTCGCGCCCTGCCTGCCGTCCTCTCCCCTGGCGCCCGCCTTGCTTCCGCCGCCTCTCGCCGCTGCCTCTCCGCTCGCCGCCTCCTCGCTCGCGCGCGCGCCTCCCGCCGCCGCGCCGCCGCGCGCCTTTTGGCCGCCGCCTCGTACCGCGCGCGCGCCGCGGCCGCCGCCAGCTGCTGCGGCTCGGCCGCGCCGCCGCCGCCGCCGCGCCGCCGCGCCGCCGCCGCCT